>CM075821.1:36610840-36846883 GCA_037975025.1 Excoecaria agallocha | reverse complement strand
TAGGGGCTAAGAAATAGGCATTACTTGGGAAGAATGAAGTGGACCTCCGTGTGGGGAATGGAGCACGAGTTGCTGCCATGGAGATAGGCGACTATCACCTCACTTTACTTTTCGGACTTTGTATTGTTTTGAATAATTGTTATTATGTGCCTGCTATGAGCAGAAACATTATTTCAGTTTCATGTTTGGATAATGATGAATTTGATTTTGTTATTAAAAATGGCAATGCTCATATTCGTCGTCAAGGTATTTCTTATGGCAACGCCATGTTGCAAAATGACCTTTATATCCTTGATCTACAAAACAAAGAGTCCATATACAACATTAATATGAAGAGGGTTAAGTCAAACGAATTGAACCCTACTTACATCTGGCATTGTCATTTAGGACATGCAAATGAAAAATGCATTTCAAGACTCCATAAAACTGGAGTGCTTGGGTCATTCGACTTAGAGTCTTATGACACATGCGAGCCATGTTTGCATGGAAAAATGACAAAGAGTCCTTTTAACAAGAAAGGTGAAAGGACTAACTTATTGGAACTAATACATACCGATGTATGTGGAACTTTAAGTACACAAGCTAGAGGTTGTTTTAGCTACTTCGTGACATTCACAGATGACTTCAGTAGATATGGCTATGTCTATCTAATGAAGTACAAGTCTGAAACTTTTGAGAAATTCAAAGAGTTTAAGAACGAAGTAGAAAACCAACTTGGCAAAAGTATAAAAGCCATTCAATCAGATCGAGGTGGCGAATACTTAAGCCAAGAGTTTGACAATCATCTAAAAGAGTGTGGTATTATTTCACAGCTCACTCCTCCTGGAACACTGCAATGGAATGGTGTGTCCGAAAGGAGAAATCGAACTCTGTTGGACATGGTTCGATTTATGATGAGTCAAGCTAATCTTCCTATCTCTTTTTGGGGTTATGCATTAGAAACTGTTGCATTTCTATTGAACCGTACTCCAACTAAAGCAGTTGAGAAGACACCATACGAGGTATAGACTGGGAAAGAACCCAATATGTCTTTTCTCAGGATTTGGGGCTGTGAAGCACATCTTAAGAAATTAACATCTGATAAACTAGAGTCCAAATCTACTGTCTGCTTGTTTGTGGGTTATCCCAAAGAAACAAAGGGATACTACTTTTACTCACAAGCCGAGAACAAAGTATTTGTTGCTCGTAAGGCTATTTTCTTAAAAAAGGAGTTCCTTCTCAAGAAAGACAGTGGGAGTAAAGTATAACTTGGAGAAATTCAAGTGCCACAAACTCCCATAGAGGATGAGTTTAGAAATGGGATCAAGTTCACAACCAGTTATGGAACAAGAACCCATTACACAATAACCTAGAAGGTCTAGTAAGGTACATCGGGAGATTGAGAGATATGGATTTCTAATCACCGATAGTGACATTGTTGAGTTAGTAGATCATGAGGATCCTACTACCGACCAAGAAGCTATTGAGAGCCCAGACTCGGAAAATTGGCTTGAAGCCATGAAATCCGAGATGCAATCAATGTAAGATAACCAGGTTTGGACCTTGGTTGATCCACCGGAAGGTGCTAAGGCAATTGAATGCAAGTGGCTATTTAAAATCAAAGCTAATAAGACCTACAAATGTAGACTAGTAGCAAAAGGTTTTCGACAAACTCATGGTGTAGACTATGACAAGACCTTTTTGCCTGTAGTCATACTCAAGTCCATTAGGATCTTACTTGCCATAGCTGCATATCATGATTATGAGATATGGCAAATGGATGTCAAAACTGCTTTCCTCAATGGAAATTTACTTGAGGATGTGTATATGACACAGCCTGAAGGTTTTGTCAATCCCAAGCATCCTAAGAAGGTTTGCAAGCTTCAAAAAACTATTTATGGATTAAAGCAAGCATCCCGAAGTTGGAATCTTCATTTTGATGAGGCTGTCAAGGAATTTGAATTCATCAAGAACGAAGATGAGCCTTATGTGTTAAAGAAGGTTAGTGGGAGTATAATTGTATTTCTGATCCTATATGTGGACGACATCCTTCTCATTGGGAATGACATTCCAACATTGCTAAAGGTTAAGCAATGGTTGGGAAAATGTTTCTCAATGAAAGACTTAGGTGAAGCTGAGACAATACTTGGTATTCGAATCTATAGAGATAGATCGAATCGGCTTTTGGGACTAAGTCAGGAAAAGTACATAGATAAAGTACTAAAGCATTTTAGTATGGGAGACTCAAAGAAAGGGTACATACCTTTGGCTTTGGGTGTTCCTTTGACTAAAGAACAGTGCCCTAAAACCAAAGAGGAAAGGGACAACATGAGTAGAATCCCATATGCATCTGCTATTGGATCTATCATGTACACTATGTTATGTACTAGGTTGGATGTTGCTCATGCACTAAGTGTAACCAGTAGGTTTCAGCAAGACCCTGGTGAGAAGCATTAGTCTACTGTAAAAGGGATTCTAAAGTACCTGCGAAGGACTAAGAATCACTTCTTGGTGTATGGTGGTTAAGAAGAGCTCGTCATACAAGGTTATGCTGATGCTCCTTTTCAGACCAGCATTCAGGATTCTAGATCGCAATCTGGATTTGTTTTTGTTTTGAATGGTGGTGCTATCAGCTGGAAAAGCTCAAAGCAAGAGACCGTTGCCGACTCAACTATAGAATATGAGTATATTGCAGCAAGTGGGGCTGCAAAAGAGGCTGTTTGGATTAAAAAATTTCATTACTAGATTAGGAGTGGTCCCAAGCATCCTAAATCCATTAGAAATTTTCTGTGACAACAATGAGGCCATCGCATAGGCCAAGGAGCCCCGGTCACACCAGAAATCCAAACACATACTCAAGAGGTACCACCTGATCAGAGAAATCATTGATCGTGGGGACATCAAGGTTAGCAAGATAGCAAGTGAAGACAATGTAGTAGATCCTTTGACGAAATAGTTACGTCCAAATTTGCACGAAGCTCATTTGAGAGCGTTTGATTTTAGGGCTATGCTTAATTGGGACTAGTGCTAGTGGGAGATTGTTAGTGTAAGCCCTAGCCCCAATACATTGTAATAAAACACTTTGAATTAATAAAATGAGGCATTTGTTTTATCCATTGTATTCCTATGCATATCAATTGATAGAACTATCCAAGAATGTTGTTTCGGTTTAAGGTATCATGTGTGAGGCACATGGTTGTAAGACCTTGAAACAAATAAGACTTCATTCTAAATATCCCTAGTCAGTCATTGTTATGGGAATAATAATGAATTAAGACTAGTATGCTCTCTCTGATATTATGAGTTCTATCTTATGGATCATTAGGACAAGAGTGTCAATCAAAGATCATAGATACATGTTAAAGAACATGGTATCTGGATACGATCTGCTCATGAGAACACTATATGGTACAAGTCATAAGTGTTTCTCATATGTAAGTTTTGTATCGGAGTTCTTAGACCTGAAATCTCTATGAAACTCTTTATGAATTACTATGTACTTTGACTTACACCTAACGTGCTCGTAACAGAGTGACAAGTACGGGTATGATTGGGTATGCATTGATTCATGTTAGAGAGCATGAGAGAAGTGAAGGGATTACCCCTCTCGATAAGAGAGAAAATATCATCGGCCACTTGATCAGTGAACTGAGAAGTTTATGGCCATACCGAGATGAGATTATGAGTAATCATTATTTATCTGAGAGTTCAGTGTCACTGGAATATTAAGAAAGGAATTAATATATATAAGGATGACTAGTTCCATGCCTTATATTAATTCTGATATTTATGGGTAAGGGACTATGCAAAATTGCATTAGGTCACTAAATGCCATATGCATTTTCATTTAATTTGGAATGCTATAATATCTTGCTAGAGAATATATATAGCCTTTGAATTAATTTATTAATTCATTGCCAACATTAAATGGACCTATAGGATCGCACACAAAGCATTGGGCTTAAAATATTTAAATAAAGTATTGAGCATTAATTTGGGCTTTTAATTAAAGTCAAATTAATGTGTGTGATGGGTTTTAGATTGCTATTGGACCTTGGGCCATAAGAGAGAGAAATTCAGCCCATAAGGTTTAATTTCAATTAATTAAATGTCTTGCATTAATTTAATTAATTGAGTATTAAAGCCTAAAAGACTTATGATCAAATTAAATCACTTTATTAGGAATATTAGTGGCCAAAATTCCTAGAGAAAAATTAAAGGAATTTGGGCACATGCTTTTTATTTATTAAGTGATTTATTTGATTAATATGTCTTATGTTTTAATCTTGGATTAATTCAAAAGAATTTAAATCAATATATATCTCTTATTTTAAAGAAGTGATAAAGGCTAAAATTAATTATCTTTAAGTATTTGATTTTAAATTGATCACTTAAAAAATGAAAGGATATATATTGAATGAGAGAGAAAACTAAAAACCCTAGTTATTCTATGGTTTTTGCGTGAACTCTCTCTCTCTCTCTCAAGAATTTCTTTTAGCCAATTTTTCACAAGGAGAAAGGATAGTTCCTCATTCTCTTGTGATCTTGGGTAGTAATAGCAACCTAAGAGAAGTACAAAATCAAATTTTGTAGCTTCAAATCATAACCATTACACAATACCTTAAAAGAGAGCTAGCAAAAGTGGCGTAAAAGGCTATTCCTTGGCATTGGTGATCAAGATCTAAGGCGGATAAAGTTATCTTAGTTGCTGGCCATCACCAAGCATCAAAAGTTGTAAGTTTCAAAAATCCTCAAATTGCATGTTTCGATTCTTGTCATGGAATTGTTTGGCATGTATGATCGTTTTTGTTGTTTTTCCGCTGCGTGATCGCCATGTTCATACCATGTCATATTCCATCAATAACATTTCTAGATTCTAGTGAAAGACTTCCATTTACATACATTAGAAAGGACAAGAAGAATCATATAACCTTAAGGCACACAAATCCCATACCATGGCCAAAAATTCCCTTAACTTCACTCTTGTGATTTTCCTTTTCCTTTACTCCTTTCACCCTCTTCTTCTCCTTAATCAACAGTTCACTCATTCAACTTAAACTTCTAGCATTTGACTCATTACATCATCAACCAAGGAAGAAGAAGATGAACTATAAGAGATTAATTAATGAATTCATATGCTTACCTTATTGTTACACATTAATTTGTCTTGATTTAATTCAACATGCATGCATTTCTCTTCAAGGATTTATTAGATATGCTTAACAATGAATGAAAGAGTGAGAAGAGAGAAAATTTCTGTAACTTCTCTCAAGAATACCGTCCCTCACTCCGATACCTTCTCTCTCTAATCTTGCAAAATAGTTATTTATATTAGCAAGGGAAAATTCCTTTTTGGTCCCTTAAAAGCTTGAATGTCACACTTTTACCTCTCTCTTTTATACATGTTACAAATTGACCTATACATTTATCCTTTCTCTTAAATCAACCTCTCGAATCTTCCTTTTATTCACATTTAACCCTTAAGATGCCATATTTACAAATTTACCCCAAATTAATGCTTTATACTTCAATCATACCCTTGAATATTATTAAACTATAATATTAAATTTTATTTTCATGCAATTACTATAATATAACAAATTTATCACTTATCCCCATACCTTATATATAATTCACATTTTAAAATTAACCTCAATGAAAATAAAATCCAACTCAAAACATGCATTTTTATTAGGTCATGTTAGGGGCCTCATAAGTTACATGTTTGAATGTGGGTTTAGGGTGTGTACATTGTGAATTTAGGTATAGATTTAATTGTTGATTTTGCTAAGAATTGAGGAATGGTTGGGCATTTTACACTTTATTCTTTATTATATTAATTTAAACTTCAATTTTAAGGTTCCAATTAGTACTTGGACGTTCATTTTCATTGAGTCAAAGTTCTTCCCACCACATGTTTGTTGAAATGCCTCAATGAGCATTTTCCCTATACTTAGGTGTTTTGCTTATGCAATTGAGTTGAATGCCTTTATTTTGGCTAAAATGCATGCTCTTTGATCATTGTGCTTATAGTCTAATATTTGATGGGCATTATAAGAGAATCAACATTTGGATACACTTCTTCATGTTTGAATTTGAATGCTTATGAATATGGTTGTTGAGATTGTGTGCCTATGCACCTATACCAAAAGTCTGCATGCAATTTACCTACCCTCTATGCTTCCATATGTGAAATGCTTTTCTCTATTTTGGCTTTTATTGCTTTAAGTTATTTACCTTAATGAGAGGATATGAAATTTTTGGCTAAGTTTAGTTTTTCATGTTTGTGGTTATGTCTATTATTACCTCAAGAGCTTAAATTGTTATTGATTCTTTTTTGTAGTGGTCCCAAAGTGTAGTCGTAATGATGGTGCTTCTGGTTCATTTAGCAAGCCAAAAATCTCTACATCAAAAGTTCCTAGATGGGTACTAGCTAATATAAAGGAAGACTATGCTCATTTTAGTAAGTGCAAGTATGTTTCAACTACATATTAAGACATAGAACTGCTTGAAAATTTGGAAATTAGGGAAGAGGTTCAGCATCTCATCTCTAATATTTGATGGGATCAATTTTTTTTGAGCATTAAGAAAAAGTCTATCCTGATTTGATAAGGAATTTTTAATCCACAGTGTGCTATAAAATTAAGGGAAATAGCATGATAAATCCAAGTTCGGTAACTTTTTATTTAGATTGTATATACTATGAAATTTCTTTTGTACGATTTTCAAAACTGCTAGGATTTTATCCACATAACCCTGACTATTTGAATGGTTATGACAAATACAGTTTGTGGGAAATGATCAAAGACCCACTTCCAGACACTCTTTATGTGTCAAGGCAAATGAAGGCACACCATCTGCATGATCATGCCCTAAGGACAGTGCATTGATTCTTGTCTATGTCACCCATATGCCATGTGGATTCTACTGGGCAATTTAACTTATATGGAACTCTATTTTTAGCTTGTATGGTACATGGTTTTCCAATCAATGGTGCAATGTATTGGTTGCACAAGCTAGAGGAATTATAGTGGAACCCTAGGAAAGTGAAGAAAATATCTCTCAAAGGGTGGGCAATAGTTTTAGCAAAGGGTGTCAATCATCCATTGAGGGGATGTCAAGTGTTGAGTTTTATTGCTTTCATTGACAAGAAGCTCTTAAAAAATATGAAAGTGGTAACCGATGATGAGGCAGTAGGTTATGGCTATCAATTGATATATAGACAATAATACATAGATAAAATTGAGCAAGGTTTGAGCAAATTGCCTTGTGCTCTAGATTAAGGCATTGTACCATTGTCCTCTCCTCAATTTGCTTCTTTGGTTGAAAAAGTGGATGCCATAGCAGCAAATCAAGTCTCATTTTAGTCTCAATTAGATCAGGTGATGCTTAGCCTTACTGCATTGACATCGTATTTTGATGTGCATTTTCCACCTCCACCACTGCTAGAGATTTGAGTTGCAAGGAGTCCCCTATCTTTTGTTGTTTTGTTTTGATTAACTTGCTAAGAACAGCAAGATTTAAAGTGTGGGGTAGGGAAGCAAAGCAAAAGAATTTTTTTTATTGTTGAAGAATGAAGAAACTTTTTTTGCTGGAGGATGACACAATTTTTGTTAAAGAAAATGATAGTTTTAAAGTGCTAAAATTTGTTAAGCTTTTAAACAAAAAATCAGTTGTTTTAGTTTTTAATTTTATGTTTTTGTTGCTGTTGAACTATTTAGTTTAGTTTAATTTTTTTTTTTAATTTTAGTAGTTATTTTGTTAACCTTTACTTTAATTACTTTTTGTCTAGCTTTTAAGTTTGTTAGTTTTATTGTGTGTTGAGTTGGTGTTTTCTTAGCATTCTTAGGCTACTTTTCCCTCTGTTTGTTCATAATTAGAATTATTTGAACTTTAAATTATGAACGGCATATTTAGAGGACCTAATTTAGCAAGAGACTAGTTGTGTGTCTTAGCGAGAATTTTTTTTGATTTAGTCTTAGCTAGTCATATATCTTGTGATTTCTTATCCATTATGCACTTTAGGCCATTTAGCAAAAACTTGAAAAAAAATAGTGTGTGAAAGCATTTGAGTGAAGGAAATCTAGAATTGCTAAAACCTTTCTCATCACCCTTCGAAACAATGTAGCAACCTAGGTAGGAGTAGGACATGACCTAGGCAGTATTTCTTTGGTAGTCACTTATAAATGACTTTTATCCTACCTATGTATATTTTTACCATTCCTAGCCCAATTAGGCCAATTTGGTATGCTAAAAGCGTACTATTTAATGAATTTTTATAATTACACTCTGTTATTCACCATATAACTTAAATGCTTTTACCTCCCTTATCTAAGATTTGGCCACTCTAGGTTGGATTGCATTATACATCGTGAGTGTTGAAAATGTTTTGTGTTTAATTGGTTAAAGTGTCAACAATTAATTGAAATTCTGAGATTTGGGGTAATGTGAGTTGAAGAAATTCTAAATCTCAGAATACTACCAAGTTGGATGACAAAAGAAGAGATTATTGATGCCCTTCATTTAAATAAAAAAATAAAATATAAATAAATATATATATATATATATAATAAAATTTGTGACCAAGAAGCTTTGAGTTAGTTATTCATTGCAAAGAATAAGTGTGGGATATCTATTTATTGAAAGGAAGTCTAAAATTTTGAGCAAGTTAAAGAATAAGAGAGTTATGTCTCATACTTCTTTCTCAAGCATATATTGAAATGGGTGAATGTTTTCTGAGATTCATCTTTTAGTAATTGTTGATGAAGGTATTGATAACTCCAATTTAGTACTTAGTTTTTATGTATTTTCAGTATGATTTTAGTTTTTTTTCTATGCTTATTGTCTTCTTTTTGTTATTTTTAATACGTTTTGCCAAATTTAGTTGAGTTCTAGCTTTTATAAACTTGTGGATAGCTTTTGATGGTGTTTTATGTTGATTTGCAAAAAATTCAGGTACCTCACAGTTGCAACCAAATGGTTATGGCCGTGACCTAGTCAAATTGGTCAAAAAATAGAGCTTCAAATACCTCATGGTGAAGAAAAAACCATTGTCATTGTGACATAAGATGTTTTAGTACAAAAGTGAGATAAAGAGCACCACATGGTCACAACAAATTCTTTATCAACATAAGTTATTAAAGTTCATAATAGAAGTGAACTAAGGAGCACCTTATGGTCATAAAGATTTAGTTGTGACCATGACCATTATAGTCCAGTATAGAAAACAAGCATCACTCGATCATAAGGAATTCATTGTGACCATGACCCCTTCGGGACTATAAATTGTAAAATTATTGTTTGGCAAATGGACTCCAGATTTCAAATCTATTTTTCTCCTAATTTTTCTTGTTCTTTAATTTTATAAGTTTTTGATATTTTCCATATTGATCGATGTCTAGCAAGTATACTAGATCGGCTAGTAATATAGGTATACAAGATTAAGACCTTAAATATCAAATCCAAGGGAAATTGTGCAAACTTATTTTAGATTTTAGAATGAAAACCGTGTGCAAAGAGTAAGAGAAATCCAAATTTGTATAATGATGAATAATTAATGAAACTAAAAACATGAACATAAATAACTAAAGTAATGAAACCAATACAATTAAACAGAAACTTAAGTAAATAAACCTAGACTTAAACAAAGCAAGTAATGTAAGTTAATAAAAATTAATAATAAAGACAATTTCTACTAAAGGACTATCCACCTTCACTAATATTGCATTGACTCAGTTAAAAAGAACACAAGTGATTATGGAAAAACCAATTAAATAAAACCAGATAGCTTATTCAGACTATCATTCTAAGTTTTAAACCTTCTTATTAGGAATAATTCAACACTTAACATAAAAATCCAATTTTAAACTCCTAGACATCTATTAAACTCTTTTTCAAGCAAACTTGATTTCAATATATTCTTAGTTCAACTTTTCTTATTTCCACTCTTACCAACACATAATTATCACAAATTCAGAAAATAATCATACATCAATACTAATGAACTAACCCAAGAACATTCATATCATAGATTATACATAAATTAATCATCAACTATTAATCAAATAAGCTAATAATCAATCTTAATATAACCAGAGATAAGAATTTGCTCAAAACTAAGAAATAATCATACTTGCATTGAATTAAAGCACAACTAAGTCATTACAATAATAGTGTAAGGATTTAAGTATCCTTTACTCACAATTCATCTTAAAACTGAAGAAAAATAAATAAAAATGATACAAACACATAGAACCCTTCGACTGCTCTTAAAGTCTTCTCAAAGTCTTCAATTATAGCCTCCAAACCCTATGTGCAAAATTAAATTAAAACTAAGAATTTTAAATTCGTAAAATAATGATTCCCTTTAAAACTATTACTTTTTCTACTTAAATAGACCAATCCCAGAAGAAATTTAACTGCTAAAGCTTCCTAAACTAGAAGAAAGTAGAGTCATAATCTAACTCAACAAGCTTGCCTCGGTATAGGGAAGGCTCCTGATGGAATATGACATGGTATGAACATGGCAATCACGTAGTAGAAAAACAACAAAAACGATCATACATGCCAAACAATTCCATGACAAGAATCGAAACATGCAATTTTAGGGTTTTAAAACTTACAACTTTGGATGCCTTTTAAAACTTAAGTTTGGTGATGACCAGCAACCGAGATGACTTTATCCACCTTAGATCTTGATCACCAATGCCAAGGAATAGCCTTTTACGCCACTCCCTCTATTCTCAAACACACAATTGCACCGACGGCTTAAAATAGAGGTTGCTAGCTCTTTTTTAATGTATTGTGTAATGGCTATGGTTTGAAGCTACAAAATTTGATTTTGTACTTCTCTTAGGTTGCTATTACTACCCAAGATCACAAGAGAATGAGGAACTATCCTTTCTTCTTGTGAAAATTGGCTAAAAGAAATTCTTGAGAGAGAGAGAGATTCATGCAAAAACCATAAAACAAATTAGGGTTTTTCTTTTTCTCTCTCATTCAATATATATCCTTTTATTTTTTAAGTGATAAATCTAAAATCAAATACTTAAAGATAATTAATTTCATCCTTTATCACTTCTTTAAAATAAGAGATATATATTGATTTAAATTATTTTGAATTAATCCAAGATTAAAACATAAGACATATTAACCAAATAAATCACTTAATAAATAAAAAGAATGTGCCGAAATTCCTTTGATTTTTCTCTAGGAACTTCGGCCACCAATATTCATAATTAAGAGATTTAATTTGATCATAAGTCTTTTAGGCTTTATTACTCAATTAATTAAAGTAATACAAGACATTTAATTAATTGAAATTAAATCTTGTTGGCTGAATTTTTTCTCTCTCATGGTCCAAGGTCCAATAGCAATCTATAACCCATCACACACATTAATTTGACTTTAATTAAAAGCCCAAATTAATGCCCAATACTTTAATTAAATATTTTAAGCCCAATGCTCTGTGTGCGATCCTATAGGTCCATTTAATGTTGGCAATGAATTAATAAATTACTTCAAAGGCTATATATATTCTCTAGCAAGATATTATAGCATTCCAAATTAAATGAAAATGCATATGGCATTTAGTGACCTAATGCAATTTTGCATAGTTCCTTACCCATTAATATTAGAATTAATATAAGGCATGAAACTAGTCATCCTTATATATATTAATTCCTTTCTTGATCTTCCAGTGACACTGAACTCTCAGATAAATAATGATTACTCTTTATTTCATCTCGATATGGCCATACACTTCTCAGTTCACTGATCAAGTGGCCGATGATATTTTTCTCTCTTATCGAGAGGGGTAATCCCTTCACTTCTCTCATGCTCTCTAACATGAATCAATGCATACCCAAGCATACCCATACTTGTCACTCTGTTATGAGCATGTTAGGTGTATGTCAAAGCACACATTAATTCATAAAGAGTTTCATAGAGATTTTAAGTCTAAGAACTCCGATACAAAACTTGCATATGAGAAACACTTATGACTTATACCATATAGTGTTCTCATGAGCGGATCGAATCCAGATACCATGTTCTTTTACATGTATCTATGATCTCTGATTGACACTCTTGTCCTAATGATCTGTAAGACAGAACTCATAATATCAGAGAGAGCATACTAGTCTTAATTCATTGTTATTCCCATAACAATGACTGACTAGGGATATTTAGAATGATGTCTCATTTGTTTCAAGGTCTTACAACCATATGCCTCACATATGATAACTTAAACCGAAATAACATTCTTGGATAGTTCTATCAATTGATATGCACAGAAATACAATGGATAAAACAAATGCCTCATTTTATTAATTAAAGTGTTTTATTACAATGCATTGGGGCTAGGACTTACACTAACAATCTCCCACTAGCACTAGTCCCAATTGGGCATAGCCCTAAGACCGAACGCTCTCAAATGAGCTTCGTGCAGATTTGGACGCAACTGTTTCATCAAAGGATCTGCTACATTGTCTTCACTTGTTATCTTGCTAACCTTGACGTCCCCACGATCAATGATTTCTCTGATCAGGTGGTACCTCCTGAGTATGTGTTTGGATTTCTGGTGTGACCGAGGCTCATTTGCCTGTGCCAACGGCCCTATTGTTGTCACAGAAAATTTTTAATCGATCTAGGATGCTTGGGACCACTCCTAATCCAGAAATGAAATTTTTAATCCAAACAGCCTCTTTTGCAGCCTCACTCGCTGGAATATACTCAGATTCTATAGTTGAGTCGGCAACGGTCTCTTGCTTCGAGCTTCTCCAGCTGACAGCACCACCATTCAAAATAAAAACGAATCCAGATTACGATCTAGAATCCTGAGTGTTGTTCTGAAAAGCAGCATCGGCATAACCTTGTATGATGAGCTCTTCTTAACCACCATACACCAAGAAGTGATTCTTCGTCCTTCGCAGGTACTTCAGAATCCCCTTTACAGCAGACCAGTGCTTTTCACCAGGGTCTTACTGAAACCTACTGGTTATACTCAGTGCATGAGCAACATCCAACCTAGTACATAACATAGCATACATGATAGATCCAATAGCAGATGCATATGGGATTCTACTCATGTTGTCCCTTTCCTCTTTGGTTTTAGGGCACTGTTCTTTAGTCAAAGGAACTCCCAAAGCCAAAGGTATGTATCCTTTCGAAAAGCCGATTCGATCTATCTCTATAGATTCGAATACCAAGTATTGTCTCGGCTTCACCTAAGTCTTTCATTGAGAAACATTTTCCCAACCATTGCTTAACCTTTAGCAATGTTGGAATGTCATTCTCAATGAGAAGGATGTCATCCACATATAGGACCAGAAATACTACTATGCTCCCACTAACCTTCTTGTACACACAAGGCTCATCTTTGTTCTTGATGAAGTTAAATTCCTTGACAGCCTCATCAAAACGAAGATCCTAATGGACTTGAGCATGACTACAGGCGAAAAGGTCTCGTCATAGTCTACACCATGAGTTTGTCGAAAACCTTTTGCTACTAGTCTACATTTGTAGGTCTTATCAGCTTTGAGTTTGAATAACCACTTCCATTCAATTACCTTAGCACCTTCCGGTGGACAACCAAGGTCCAAACCTGGTTATCGTACATTGATTGTATCTCGGATTTCATGGCTTCAAGCCAATTTTCCGAGTCTGAGCTCTCAATAGCTTCTCGGTAGGTAGTAGGATCCTCACGATCTACTAACTCAATAGTGTCACTGTCAGTGATTAGAAATCCATATCTCTCAATCTCCTAACGTACCCTACCGGACCTTCTAGGTTCTTGGGTAATGGGTTCTTGCTCCACAACTGGTTGTGAACTTGATCCCATTTCCAACTCATCCTCTATAGAGTTTGTGGCACTTGAATTTCTCCAAGTTCTACTTTACTCCCACTGGCTTTCTTGAGAAGGAACTCCTTTTCCAAGAAAACAGCCTTGCGAGCAACAAATACTTTGTTCTCGGCTTGTGAGTAAAAGTAGTATCCCTTTGTTTCTTTAGGATAACCCACAAACAAGCAGACACTGGATTTGGACTCTAGTTTGTCAGATGTTAATTTCTTAACATGTGCTTCATAGCCCCAAATCCTGAGAAAAGACATATTGGGTTCTTTCCCAGTCCATACCTCGTATGGTATCTTCTCAACTGCTTTAGTTGGAGTACGGTTCAATAGAAACACAGCAGTTTCTAATGCATAACCCCAAAAAGAGATAGGAAGATTTGCTTAACTCATCATAGATCGAACCATGTCCAACAGAGTTCGATTTCTCCTTTCGGACACACCATTCCATTGAGGTGTTCTAGGAGGAGTGAGCTGTGAAATAATACCACACTCCTTTAGATGACTATCAAACTCTTGGCTTAAGTATTCGCCACCTCTATCTGATCGAATGGATTTTATACTTTTGCCAAGTTGGTTTTCTACTTCGTTCTTAAACTCTTTGAATTTCTCAAAAGTTTCAGACTTATACTTAATTAGATAGACATAGCCATATCTACTGAAGTCATCTGTGAATGTCATGAAGTAGCTAAAACCACCTCTAGCTTGTGTACTTAAAGGTCCACATACATCGGTATGTATTAGTTCCAATAAGCCATTAGTCCTTTCACCTTTCTTATTAAAAGGACTCTTTGTCATTTTTTCATGCAAACATGGCTCGCATGTGTCATAAGACTCTAAGTCGAAAGACCCAAGCACTCCAGTTTTGTGGAGTCTTGAAATGCATTTTTCATTTGCATGTCATAAACGACAATGCCAGAAGTAGGTAGGGTTCAATTCGTTTGACTTAACCCTCTTCGTATTAATGTTGTATATGGACTCTTTGTTTTGTAGATCAAGGATATAAAGGCCATTTTGCTACATGGCATTGCCATAAGAAATGCCTTGGCGACGAATATGAGCATTGCCATTTTTAATAACAAAATCAAATTCATCATTATCCAAACATGAAACTGAAATAATGTTTCTGCTCATAGCAGGCACATAATAACAATTATTCAAAACAATACAAAGTTCGGAAGGTAAAGTGAGGTGATAGTCGCCTATCTCTATGGCAGTAACTCGTGCTCCATTTCCCATACAGAGGTCCACTTCATTCTTCCCAAGTAACCGCCTATTTCTTAGCCCCTGCACATTTGAACAAATGTGAGAACCACAACCGGTATCCAATACCCAAGTGATAGAAATAGAAAGGTTAATCTCAACAACAAAAATACCAGAACTGGATGCCTTGACTCCATTCTTCTTTTGTTCTTCCTTGAAGAGAGCGCAATTCTTCCTCCAATGCCCTATCTTGTTGCAATGGAAGCAAGTGCTCTCACTCTCTTTGAGTTTATGCGCCTTGGGCTTGGATTGGGCCTGAGGTGCACTCCCACTTGACGTGAATCGAGCCAGGTCATTCTTGGGTTTTTCCTTTCCCTTTCCCTTTCCCTTAGCGGGTCTCTTCTTAATGCCCCCTTGAACCATCAATACGGGATTGGTCTTTCGAATGTTCTCTTCAGCATTCTTAAGCATCCCATGAAGCTCAGTGACTGACTTGTTCATTACATGCATGTTATTATTCATCATGAATGGATCATAATCATCAGTTAATGATCCTAAGATCAAGTTAATGGCCAATTCCTTTGGCACTAGTACCTCAAGCTTCTCAAGAGTATCAAGATACCCTTTCATCTTTAGTACATGGGTACTAACAGGAGTACCTGTAGCCATCTTACAAGAAATTAAGGCTTTTTTTGTCACGAATCTCTCGTGATGAGCTTGCTCTTGGAACATCTCCTTGAGGTGCACCATGATTACAAAAGCCTCTTGGTCCATAAATTGCTTTTGCAAGTCAGGCACCATAGTGGCAAGCATCAGATAGGTCACATCATTGGAGTCGCTCTTCTTTGTCTCAAAAGTTTCCTTTTGAACCGTAGAGGCGTTCCTGCTAGGTTCTTCAGGCAAGGGTGCATCCAAAACATACGACTTTTTCTCTTGCTTAAGAACTATTCTTAAGTTTCGAGACCAGTCTATGAAATTGGAGCCATTTAATTTGTCCTTTCCAAGGACCGATCGCAATGAGAAATTGTTGTTTGAAGATGCCATTTTCAATCTACAATAAAATTTAGCAAGATTAAATGAGGTCTTATTCATAATCCCACAAACCGAATTAATATCCCCTTAAATAATTCGCGTTAGTGATTTTAATATGGGCCAAGATCCACTTTTCACAACAACTTATTAGTCAAGCTGAGCTTGTACACCTAATAAGTTAAGTTACTTAGGTAGGAAAACTCCAATCATGTCTCATATATGACTCTTGGAGCAAATGGGCTAACATCTTAAGATGTTATAGCACAAACCCATTTATTAGTTGTCTAGGTCCGTACATCCCTTTCCATGTTAAGTCCAACCTACATTCACAACCCATGCCTCACAAAGATAATCGGGAACATCTAGGACTCCTACTCTACGTGACCGATGATCGATGCCTTGACATGTTTCTAATTAGGAAGGCAACTTTGTGACTTACTATTTTTTAGGGATTCATTTTATTACGGCTTACATGGCATACGCTTTGTCATCCATACATAGCATGCATATATATAATTGCATAAAGTAAAGCGTGACAAACATGGGCCCAAAAACCTACAACTAAGATTCTATACTATTACAAAAGAATCTTCGAGTTTGGCTTCTCCACTCCGGTGGGCTTCGTCTTGATTTACAAAGTCTTCAAGTATATTCTATTCTGAGAAATAAATGAAAATTTTACAATAAAATATAATGGCACGCAAGCCATATTTAATTACAAAAACCCAGGGCCCATGAATGCACCATGCATATCCATTCGTCACACCAAACAAGCAAATAAATATACATAGCATTCATGGATCAAACAAAGTCCAATTTTAATTAATTTAGCCAAGCCCATTAATGAAAATTGTGTACTTGAACCTTTAAGAAAAGACCCCATGATGGGCCTGGGCCAAAGCCCAATGGACTAAATCCTCTTATTGAATAAGTTCTCTTAAAAGCCCAAAACACTAACTAGTTAGATTTGTCCTATAAATCAACTCTAGTATAATTTTCAATTTTGCCATTTTTAATTTTTTGTCATACAGCCCATAAACATTAAAAATACATATAATATGTGCTAACATAAATTAAAAATATAAAATCATGAAGAACACATATATAGTATACGGCATTCATGCAAAAACAAACAAACAACAAAAACTAGTTGTTTAATGCTTATGTAATGCCATAAAATGCACAAACATTTAAATCAATTTTATGAGTCATTTAATAATTTAAATAATTCCATAAATATTGATTTAATATTCTGTACCAATCTGATCTAAATGTGTTTTTACCATTTTAATCAAAACAAAACAAACAATGTTGATTAAACAAGTAACAAACACAAACTAGTGATTGTTTTAAGTGATTTTAAAATTAATCAATTAAATTCTCATGGACCAGAATTAAAACCAAATTTAAAATATGTCCAGACCTGATAATTAATCTTTAAATATCACTTACAAACATTCAAAAACCGTTTTTACATTTAATATTGAAAACTAGTTGTTAAACTAACAACTAACATGCCAACTAGCTCATAGTTTTAATATTAACATGTACCATAAGGTATTATAAATTAAATCCGACAATTAACAGCTCCTAGAATATCTTAGGACAGTATATTAACATTTCATATTAATTATAATACCTATTTAATCAATTAAAATCGTTTTTACATCAAAATAATGCAAAAAACTCAAAACAGAAAATTTCAGATTTGCATGTTTTCATAATGACGATTTTTAATTAATTTTTCATGCATCTAAAGCACTAAAATAAGCATGTTTAGTCTCTGATACCACTTATAAAATATGACATGGTATGAACATGGTAATCACGCAGCGAAAAAACAACAAAAACGATCATACATGCCAAACAATTCCATGACAAGAATCGAAACATGCAATTTTAAGGTTTTAAAACTTACAACTTTGGATGCCTTTTAAAACTTGAGTTTGGTGACGACCAGCAACCGAGATGACTTTATCCACCTTAGATCCTGATCACCAATGCCATGGAATAGCCTTTTACGCCACTCCCACTATTCTCACACACACAATTGCACTGACGGCTTAAAATAGAGGTTGCTAACTCTCTTTTAATGTATGTGTAATGGCTATGGTTTGAAGCTACAAAATTTGATTTTGTACTTCTCTTAGGTTGCTATTACTACCCAAGATCACAAGAGAATGAGGAACTATCCTTTCTCCTTGTGAAAATTGGCTAAAAGAAATTATTGAGAGAGAGAGAGAGTTTCACACAAAAACCATAAAAGAAATTAGGGTTTTTCATTTTCTCTCTCATTTAATATATATCCTTTTATTTTTTAAGTGATAAATCTAAAATCAAATACTTAAAGATAATTAATTTTAGCCTTTATCACTTATTTAAAATAAGAGATATATATTGATTTAAATTCTTTTGAATTAATCTAAGATTAAAACATAAGACATATTAACCAAATAAATCACTTAATAAATAAAAAGCATGTGACGAAATTCCTTTGATTTTTCTCTAGGAATTTCGTCCACCAATATTCATAATTAAGAGATTTAATTTGATCATAAGTCTTTTAGGCTTCAATACTCAATTAATTAAATTAATACAAGACATTTAATTAATTAAAATTAAACCTTGTGGGCTGAATTTTTTCTCTCTTATGGGCCAAGGTCCAATAGCAATCTAAAACCCATCACACACATTAATTTGACTTTAATTAAAAGCCCAAATTAATGCCCAATACTTTAATTAAATATTTTAAGCCCAATGCTCTGTGTGCAATCCTATAGGTCCATTTAATGTTGGCAATGAATTAATAAATTAATTCAAAGGCTATATATATTCTCTAGCAAGATATTATAGCATTCCAAATTAAATGAAAATGCATATGGCATTTAGTGACCTAATGCAATTTTGCATAGTCCCTTACCCATTAATATCATAATTAATATAAGGCATGGAACTAGTCATCCTTATATATATTAATTCCTTTCTTGATCTTCCAGTGACACTGAACTCTCAGATAAATAATGATTACTCATTATTTTATCTCGGTATGACCATACACTTCTCAGTTCACTGATCAAGTGGCCGATGATATTTTTCTCTCTTATCGAGAGGGGTAATCCCTTCACTTCTCTCATGCTATCTAACATGAATCAATGCATACCCAAGCATACCCATACTTGTCACTCTGTTACGAGCATGTTAGGTGTATGTCAAAGCACACATTAATTCATAAAGAGTTTCATAGAGATTTTAGGTCTAAAAACTCTGATACAAAACTTGCATATGAGAAACACTTATGACTTGTACCATGTAGTGTTCTCATGAGCAGATCGAATCCAGATACCATGTTCTTTAACATGTATCTATGATCTCTGATTGACACTCTTATCCTAATGATCCGTAAGACAGAATCATAATATCAGAGAGAGCATACTAGTCTTAATTCATTGTTATTCCCATAACAATGACTGACTAGGGATATTTAGAATGATGTCTCATTTGTTTTAAGGTCTTACAACCATATGCCTCACACATGATAACTTAAACCAAAACAACATTTTTGGATAGTTCTATCAATTGATATGCACAGGAATACAATGGATAAAATAAATGCCTCATTTTATTAATTAAAGTATTTTATTACAATGCATTGGGGCTAGGGCTTACACTAACAGCTCCCTCTACTGAGGTAGCCTTCTTCTTATACCCTGCTTCTTATGCTTGCCTCAGTAGAGGGAGAATTTCCTCCATCAAGTGACTAGTTTCTAGACTAAACACATGAAATCTCTTCTTCAAAAATAAACTGAATTTCCTCTTTTGCCCTGAAATATTTCTTTTTCTTTAATTTCACACCTAAGAACACCAATTTATGCAATTAGGCACATGTTATGATAAACTCAACAATTAAACATTAAATTAAATAAATAAACACCAAAATGACACAATAAACACACTAAATACATACTAAAAATATAGTATAATACATAATTATCAAATACCCAACACTTAGTCTTTGCTTGGCCCCAAGCAAATTAGAACAAACCAATTTCTCAAAATAACCAAACTTCAACCAAGAATTATGTATTTCAAAACCATGCTTTGTAATTAACAAGAGCATTTAACAAAATTCTAACTAGAATAAATTCACGCAAGACAATATGAGCTAGTATCCATGTGTGTGTGTGCAAGACCAAAACAATTCAAGCATTATCAAAATCAAAACACTAATTTAAATTTATAATCAAGTTTAGAATGAATGTACACCTAAATGTACAAATGGTTTCACACTAGAAACTGTAGAAACACTATATGCCTCTCCTTTAGCTTCGAAACCCAAAGGTCATCTCCTCTAAACAACTCAAAGAAAAACTTAGAATCACTTAGGTCTTGAAAGGTTGTAATGGGGTTAAGGTGTTGGTTATTAAAGAATAGACAATAGATAATAAAAAAGAATAGCCACTCTATGACAAGATAGACTAACATTTTTAAAATTTCATCCCACTAACTCAAAAATTATAGCACTAAGCCAAACTTGCTTATCCCTTTATATTAAAAGTACTCTTGAAAGAAATAACTATTGTAACTCTCTCAAATTCAAAATTTATCCCCTTTTAAAAGTCATAATTTCTTTCCCTTGTAAATACCCCACACTTAAAATTTTTCCATATATGCTAGCTTTATTTTTTCTTTTTTCTTTTTCTTTTTCTTTTTTTTTCTAGCTTTATTCCTGGCAATACAAGATTTCATGGGTAATTACAAGGTAAATTATTCACTATTTTCTTGACTTTAATAATAAACCTTGACAAAAGTATCCCGAGAACCTTCTTTACTACACTCTTCCATTCCCCAACAAAAATCAATCCATCCCAATCTTAGCATGGCCAATGCTTACAAGGGAAGATAAAGGCTTTTTAGGCAATATGGTTAATAAATGAGTGTAACAAGAAAAATAAATATGGCATCCATTAAACACATCTCATTAAGCTCAAAATAGGTAACAAGGGTCAAATATACCAATAGGGTAGGTAAGCAGTCTTAATATGGCTCAGTAAGAAAAGTATGCCTAAATCACTTTCTAAGTTTTGGAGTTATTTCTTTGCTTCGAAGGGTAGTGTCCTAAAATTCCTTGCTCTGGCTTTTCTTTTATTTCAAAACTGGTCTCAGTACTCGAGAAGTGGAAACTAACAAATATAAGTCAAGTTAAATGTTAAACTAGCCAAAATTTTATTAAACAATATGCTTTTCTTAATGCTAAACAAAGATTTTAAACACTGCACATTCTAAGTTCAAGTTCAACTAGTTTAAGTTTTGAGCATAAAATTGGGGTAAACTAAGCCTAATGTAAGCTAAATGACAATTTGAACTAACTATTTTACTAGTGTAACTAAAACAGAAAACAAACTACTAAAAATGACTAGCGACATTTAATAGTGTACTATTACTTAAACCAAAATACAAAGTTGCTCCTAGAGTTAACCTTACAGACAAAGCAATAAAAACTTTAAAAGAAACAAACATAAAAACAAAAAAATAAGTGTTTTCACGAACAAAAGGGGAGAATTCGATTATACTTCTTGAATATAAGGAAAATTAAACTTAGAGAAGCTCTACACCACCCCCCCCCTTAAAATTTTGTTATCCATAACAAACTAAAACTCAGCTCATTCGGATGGTGGAAGTGGTGGTGGTCTATATCTTGCCCAAAAATTTGTAACAAACCGCTCGAGATTTAGCTTGACTTCATTAATACTCTCTTGCATATTATCCAATCAATCATTCACTTGATTCATAAAAGCAATCTTTTAGGCTAAAGGTTCTTGTACAGCTAGTTTATAAGCAGCGAGATCATGTTTTTCCTTTTTGTTTCTACCAACGGTGACTAACCGCAAATATTCATTCTCATTGGACCAATGTTGACTTGGCTTCTTGACTAACACCTTCATTCAACTCAACATATCATAGTTTATAAATGCTGCCTCTCTAAGAGAATCCCTCATGTCCATATGTCCCACTGCTTTGGCCATAATGGTTGCAATCCACCACAGAGATGTCTCTTTAATGGTACTCTTCATTCTCTACTACTCTTTTATTTTTAGGTATAAAAGGATTGCACCATTAATCCATATACCCTCAACCATACATCTTAAAAGCATACTTTCCTCAGCATTAATTACACCTGAGCTACCTAGATAGCTAAAGAAGGTAAGGGAAAAGAATCGTTGAAGAACTCAAAGTGTATACTGCCTAAAGCATGCGCCTTTAACTTGCTTGAGTGATAGGACACTGGATCTATGGTATTCCTAATGAATTCCCAATTTTCTTGTGATGTGGCATTGGGTAATTCACCCATACATCTATGGAAAATCCTAATTTTTGTGCAAACTTTAAAAAAGGCATATGGTGAGCCTTTATACCAAATTTAAAACTGACTGTGCCTTCTTCTTGTTCATTTTTAAAAGAAAGCTTAGATGATGTGAAGACGTTTCATGCTAGGTACGGGTACACTTTTGGTTGCTTTTTGATGTACTTCTCCCAACCAATATTTCTAATTAAAGGAAATATCTCATCCCATAAATTTCCATCCGTTATATCTAGATAGAATTGCTTCTAATAAACCAGCTTGACAAAAGTGACCTCCCCAAAGTATTCGTACAATTGTCTATTGTCCTCGTCAATATATGCCGAAAGGTGTGTTCTAAATGATCTTGATGCTTTACCCTTACTTGTTCTCTTAGGTGCCACTACACAAAGCAATTATAAATGCCACAATATGTAAAGGTCAATAATCACACTTAAGAGAAACACTCAATATTTTAGCCCAAATTCTTCACATGTCAATGTATGAGATTAAGTGTTAAAACCAGTTCAAATCAAGTGTGAAAATAAATTTTCAACATATGAGAATTATTTATAATGGCTTTAACCGATATGCCCTTAGGCATGGCCATACATAACATAGAAATCACACTTGGAAAGAGTGGACAATTAGCTAGAGTTGCAGGTGCTGTAGCATCATAGTAAAATTTTTCTATTAGGAATAGAGACATAACAGCTACTCTAGGAGGAATGTTTTTTATGCGGTGCTAACGATTTAATAACTATCTTTGTAGCTGAGGCAATAGCTTACCAAGGTGATGATATTCTCCATATTACTATATCTCAAGTGATCCCCCTCTCGTTACTAGTTGATCCTCAAACTTATGTCTCTCATTCTATTAAACTAATCTTATTCTTGAATCTTAGGAATTGGTCACTTCAACAATCTTCGATGGCTCGAAATGACCAAGCCCAATAGGGAAATCCCAATTCATTAGGCCTTTCGATACTAGGAGCCCAAACTATGTGCTCAAAACTTCTGTCACTCCATCCCTGTAGGAGTAGAGAACCCGTCACTTTCTCGGCTATGCTACTGAAGGTTTTGGGGAAGTCGGAATAAGATAGCACTCATCTTGAGGTGGGCTAAGAGTAAGAAAATTTAAGAACAAAATATGAACTTAGTCTTTGAGGAATTATATCAAACATGTTGTGTGCACACCTTAACTAAGCTATATTACATGTAATCTTAACCATTTAAAACCCAAATGTAAAGTTTCATGATCAATTTACAACATTAAATGCACATACAATCAATGGAAGCAAGAATATTAACATATGAAGGTCAAACTAAGTGAGACAAAATGTACATACTTAAGCACAAAAACCCTAAGTAAATTGTAACTACAATATCAAATTGAAAGAAGTAAAGTAAATATAGATGACTTAGTTGATTAATTTGATGATACAAACATGATCAACTAAGAAAACAAAAAAATTAATTGCCTTGGTAGAGTGATTTTAGAGAGTGAAAGAGTGAGAAAATGTTGGGGTAAAAGGAAAGATGCATATTGGAGTGAAAATCAAATGGGGGTTTTTATAGGGAAGGGCTCAGTGGAGGTTGAGTGACTCGGTGGAGTGAATTTTCACTCTATCAAGTGGTAAGGTTCTAGAACAAAAGTGGAAAAAATTAAAGTCTGGCATTATTAAAAGACTCGGTAGAGTAAAAATCCACTTTATTGAGTTGTGTGGCACACGGTGGAGTGAAATTCCACTCTACCGAGTGGCAAGGTACTGGAACAGAAGTGGAAAAAATCAAGTCTGGCCATTATTAAAGGACTTGTTAGAATAAAAATCCACTCTATCGAGTTATGTGGTAGTTGTTGGAGTGAATTTTAACTCTGCTGAGTCAGTGCTCTCAGGTCCACAGTCACCAAAAATTTTTATATTATCTTCCATGCACAATAAACCTCAAACTTGATTTGTAATTTGATTTTCACTTGATTTGCATTACTCCCTTGATAAATTAATTCCTTTTTAACTAAATAATAATTCTACCAAAGAACTTAAGCACTTAGCAAAAATTTCTCTTCTGTGCACAATCAAGTTAAAATGCCCCTAACACTAAATATGCCTTGACTACACAAAATCACTACTAATGTAACATAATCAGCTTTTCTCCAAAATCTAAGTTTGAATTTTTCATATTTTACTTCATGAAACACTTAAACACTAAGAAAAAACAAACTAAATCACACTGCAACAAATAGGACAAAACTAACAAAACAAAGCTAATTAACACAAACTAAGATAAGGAAGAATTTAGTTATGAGTTTAGCGAGTCTTTAGCTAGACTTTTAGAACCCTGTTAATAGTCCCAAAAAACCATGGTTGCTTCAGTAACCTCCACTTGCCCAACATGATAAGGCTTCAATCTATGACCATTGACTTTATATTTATGCCCATCCTTTGGACTCTTGATGGTCACCATTCCAAATTCATTGCTTGACAATACTTCATATGGCCCAAGCCTTTTGGATTTCAGCTTACTTCCGAAAAATCTCAATCAACTATTGCACAATAAAATCAGCATCCTGATAGCAAATTTCTTTAGATTTAGCCTTTTGTCATGCCAATGCTTTATCTTCTCCTTATAAATGGCTGCATTGTCATAAGACCACTGTTGAAACTCAGCTAGTTTATTAAGTTGTAAGCTTTTTTTTCTTCTACACATCTCAACTTAAAGTTAAGTAGTTTTGTTGCCCAATATGCATTATGCTCCAATTCAACCGGCAAATGACACACTTTTCTAAAGACTAACCAAAATGGAGACATGCCTATATGGGTCCTATATGCAGTTTTATAGGCCCAGAGAGCCTCATCTAACTTTTGAGACCAATCTTTTCTACCACTATTTATTGTTTTCTGTAAGATTGATTTCAGCTCCTTATTAGACACTTCAACTTGCCCATTTGCTTGATGATGATATAGGGTTGTTATTTTATGCCTAACACCAAATTTTCTAAGCAATGTTGTGAATTGATGGTTGACAAAATTCTTGCTCCCATCACTTATAATAGCCCTTGGTGTCCCGAACCTAGTGAAAATATTCCTCCTAAGGAATTCAAGCATAACTCTAGCATCACATGTTCTAGTAGCTACTGCTTCTACCCATTTACTCATATAATCTATAGCAACTAGGATATACTCAAACCCATATGAGTTCGCAAATGGCCCTATAAAGTTAATACCCTAAACATAAAAAATTCAACTTTTAGCATATTGTTCATAGGAATCTCATCTCTCTTAGATATATTTCCTACCCATTGGCACCTATCACATAACTCTATAAAAGACTTAACATCAGCAAAAAGAGAAGGCCAAAAGAAACCTGACTGTAAAATTTTCTACACTGCATGATTTGGTATATGGTGACCTCCAACCTCTCCTCTATGTCATTGTCTCATGATATCCTCTTGCTCCTCCTTCGAAATGCGTCTCTTAAACACTTGATCCGAACATATTTTGATCAAATAAGAGTTATCCCAAAGATAGTGCCTTGCATCCGCGTTTAGCTTTTTGTTTTGTTTCCAAGTGAAATCTTTTGGAAGGTAACCTTCTGCAAGATAATTAGCAATATTAGCATACCAAGGTACTGAACCTTCACAACAATAAATGGCACAAATATGTTCATCAAGAAATAAATCAAAAATTATCCCTTTTTTCCATATGAGCATGATCTAATTTAGATAGATGGTCAGGTATAAAATTTTTAGCTCTCTTTTTATCATTGATCTCCACATTAATTCCTACAGTACCAAAATTCATCTAATGAGCCTCGGTTTAGAATTGTTCCTACCAAAGAGGTGTCGAAGAGACACATGATCCGACCACACTATGACTTTAGATCCTAAAAGATATGGCCTAAATTTTTCAAAAGAAAATACTATTGCCAATAACTCCTTCTCCGTGGTGGTATAATTCACTTAAGCTCTGGTGAGTGTGTGACTGGCATAGTAAATGGTGTGAAAAATCTTCTCCTTCCTCTGGCCTAAAACTGCTCCTACTGTATAATTACTAGCATCACACATTATCTCAAATGGTAAAGTCTAATTTGGTGATGTTATAACTAGCACTGTAATTAGCTTTTGCTTTAATTAATTAAAAGCCTGCAATCACTCATCATCAAAGTTAAATGCAGCATCTTTAAGCAGTAAATTAGAAAGTAGTTTTGCAATTTTAGAAAAATCCTTAATAAACCGACGATAAAATTCGACATGACCAAGGAAACTCATAATACCTCTAACACTCGTAGAGTAAGGTAATTTAGCAATGACATCTATTTTAGCCTTATCTACTTCAATTCCTTTTTCAGAGATCTTATGCCCTAGAATAATACATTCCCTCACCTTAAAGTGACATTTTTCCCAATTAAGGATAAGGTTTGTTTCTTTACACCTTTCTAAGACCAATGCAAGGTTATTCAAACAAGACTCAAAATCACGACCATACAAAGTAAAGTCATCCATTAAAACCTCCATGAATTTTTCAATAAAATTATGAAATATGGCCTCATACACATTTGAAAGATGGCTGGAAAATGTGCAAATGGCATTCTCCTATATACAAATGTACTATAAAGGTATGTGAATGTGTCTTTTTTTGATCTTCCGGAGCTATAGGTATTTACATATATCCCAAATAATGATCTAAAAAGTTATAAAATCTATTCCCAGCTAACCTCTCAACATTTGGTTAACAAAAGGCAAAGGAAAATGATCTTTCCTAGTGGCATTGTTCAACTTCCTATAATCTATACACAGGCTCTATCTTGTCACTATTCATGTTGGGATGAGTTCATTTTTCTCATTTGTTACCACAGTCATACCCCCCTCTTTTAGGCACACATTGTATTGGACTCACCCAATCACTATCAGAAATGGGATAAATAATACCTGCATCAAGTAGTTTAAGTACCTCCCTTTTCACTACTTCATGCATAGCTGGATTAAGTCTCCTTTGGGGTTGTATCATCAACTTGAAATCACTCTTCATAGGTATCTAGTGTGTAAAGTAACTAGAACTAATTCCCTTCAAGTCAGATGTCTCCTAACTAATTGCTCCTTTATGCTTTTTCAATACATCCACAAGCATCTCTTCTTCCAAACCTACCAAAAGTGAAGAAATAACACTAGTTTTGCATTATCTTCTAAAAATACATATTTTAAAGGTGAAGGAAGGGTTTTAACTTGAAAATTGTATTCTCCCTTAGGAGGGGATAGTTCATCCTTGTTTGTTCCTTCCTCATCATGCTCTTTTTCTAGCTCCTTTATCAGCCCTTCTTCTTTCTTTCATACTTCCTCCTTGTTCTTTAAGTGCATCAAATAGTCTTAAAGCACATTATCTAATAGAATTTCCTCTTGTTTCTCCTCCACACATTCTTGAACACTATCTATGAAGAAAATGGACTCTTTAAAGTCATAAGAAGTATGCTTCATAACCTTATTAACATTAAAGACCATATTTTCCTCATTAAACCTCAAAGTGATCGTTTGTCCATGTACATTAATCAATGCCTTTGTTGTATTCAAAAATGGCTTTTCCACTATCAATGGCACCTTACAATTCTCCTTTATATCCATTACTACAAAATCAATCGAAAGTATGAAATTTCCAACCTTTACCAATAAGTCCTCTATTATGTACTTTGGCTTTTTCATGGATCTATCTACCAATTGTAATATCATTCAAATTTCCTTGATGTCTCGCAAATTTAATTTCCAACAAATTGAATAAGGCTTCAAGTTTATATTAACACCCAAATTACATAATGTATGACCAACAAAATTCCCTCCTTATTCACATGGCAAAGTAAAACTACCAAGATCCTCTATTATTTTTGGAATTTTTTTATTAAAATTGCACTACAATTTTCTGATAATTAAACCGTTCCTACACCCTCTAGCTTTTTCTTATTAGAACATAACTCTTTCATAAACTTAAGCATATTTAGGCATGTGTAATAAAGCTTCAATAAATGGTAAATTTACATCCAATTTCTTAAACATGTCTAAAAATCTAGTTAACTATTCATTATGCTTTTCTTTTCTAACTAGAGATGGGTAAGGTAATCTAGGCATTTTATTATTAACATCAGGTTTAGTAATGTTTACCTCTATTGTTGATTCCACCAATTCTGAAGAATTCTTACCATTTTCAATCTTTTTTACCTTTTTCCCACTTTTGAAGGTGATCGCCTTTGCTTCTTCTTTTGGATTTTGGTTCACATTGGATGGAAAAGTGCCATGGGTCCTATTGGAGAGAAAATTTGCAAGTTGTCCTACTTGAATTTTTAAGTTCCTAATTGGTGCATCTTTATTTCTCATGAAAATATCATGAGACTTCCATCTAGCAACTTGACTAATAATAAATGTGGATTGGGTGGTCATAAAGCTAGCAAACACCTTCTTTAAATTAGGTTTCCTATCTTATGGGGGTTAAGGTCTGGCTTGAAAACCTAAGGGTTGATATGATGGAGCTTGATATGTGGATGGGTAGTGTGGTTGGGCTTGAGCTTGGTGTGGTTGATGGTTGTTGTTATAGGGAGCTAAATTTTGGTTAAAGGAGCCCTATGTTGATTATTGGATGGAGATGCATGGTTCCCTTCTCTCCATGAAAAATTAGGGTAATTTCTCCACCAAATATTGTAAGTATTGCTATAAGGGTTCAATGCATTCACATCTTTTACTAATGTACCTAAACTTTCCTCACTCTTATTTTTAGTTGCTACTTGAGTCCCTGCATAAGTATTTCGTGATTGAGATAGAGATGACACATTTGTACATTTAAACCATTTACCACCTTCTTCAACAACTCCATTTGTGCCTTTAGCATGGCTACCTCATTTACAATGAGTACTGCTTGCTTTTTTCTATGTGGTTCTTGTACTTGCCCATTGAGCATCATTGGTAGCCATCTCACCAAGTAATTGGAAAGCTTCTTTAGGTACCTTATTCATAAAACTTCCACCTGAAGTTGCATATAGAAGAGACCTTGTAACACACTACTAACATACTGCCTTTTCGTACATAATGAATATAAATCATGATGATGTTAGAGACAATTATTATATTAGGCCATTCAAATCTGATAATTAACTTATTAGGTTTAAACTCATGGTTCTAACTTATGTTTAACAATGCTAAGTCAATATTCATTCGGTCAAAATTTCGACATCATAACGACATAAAAACCGTGCTACCGAAACCTACAAATTGAAATTTAACACTCATAATAATCAATCTCCATCTCCAATACTCCATTTATATACATGGCACTTCTATAATTGTCCAACATCCAGCAACACAACACAAACATACATATTCAAGTTCACAAATACACATAAATGTTCCATATAAATTCATCCATACTTAGCATTTTCAATACATAAAAAAAGTTATATGCCATAATGCCTAAGATAGGCTTAAACAAAAGTAAGCCAACATCAACCTTAATATTTTTTCACATGTACATGCCATTGGACTTGGCCTACTTCGGGTCCTTTATGTACCTGTCTCTGCATGCAGTCACAAAACCACACACTAAGCAACCATATCGCCTAGTGGTGGATACAACTACACTAAATTTCATTTAATAATGTTATTTTTATTTAAATACCGTATTGCACTTTTTATGCTACCTTTATTTATTTAAGTCCATTAACTTGTTTTAATTCATAATTTAATACCCAAGCCTTATTATATTTAATTTTCTTGTTAATGACTATAATATTCTTACCTGAATCTAAAATTATGATTAGGTCCTTAAACTTTTTATTTACCTTATTTGACTTCGTTTGACTTTTATTTTGACTTCTTTGACTTTCTTTCACTTATAATTTGTTCTAGGTGGAAAATTACCTTTTTGGTCCTATGTTTGCCTATTAATTGAAAAATTATGTTTTGATCCCTGAACTTTTAATTAATTATGGTTTTGCCCCCCTTTTTTTCCTTATTTGACCATTTTAATCCTTTTAACCATCCTTTTTTATGCCAAATTACTATTTTACCCCTAATTTATCATGTAATTATTATTTTTCCCTTTTTAAACATATTAATCTCATTTTTCACATTATTTCCTATTTATTCACATTGATGAATTCTTTTATGCAAAATTTACCATTTAGTCCCTGTTTTCTTGTATAATTACCATTTTACCCCTAGTAGTCATCAGTTGAAATCCTCAAACTGAATATGCAGGATGAGGACTGTATGATAACACTATATGATTGTATGAGAGAGGTGACTACATAAATGTAGCCATTCCTTACTATAAATTATTGTGTGATTTTACCACGGTATAGGGGTTCCTATGGCTAGCTATTATATCTTAGAGTCTTGGATCACCCACTATATACTAAGGGCAACTAGATATTATTCCTTATGTTGTGTTTCCATTATGGTCATCAAAATACACCCATTATATAACATCTCATACACCATCATTTTTGTTGTAATCATGTATAATATACATGAAATCATAATGTATGTAAGAATTAACAACTAAAAATGATGAATTCACCTCATTATCATTCGGTAACTGATACGGCCTCTTATAGTTATCCATCATACCATGTGTTTTCTTACTCCATTTCATGACATTTATGATTCCAAGGTTAAATCATACATGGACATATTAACTAACACATATCTTACCATAGTATCATTATGTTACTTATGTAAATACCATTATTTATACATTACAACTACTATGTGCATACATTAAATCAAACTTTAATCAATCCTAACATGTTTAGCCACCATTAAATTAGTCAAATCATGCTTAATATCTTAATTAACAATAAAATAACTCAAGGCATCCTTTAAGGTACCATTCAGCCACCATTAGTTCGCCATGCATATGCTTATTTTCTTTATAGTTTCTTGCTTATTCTATGTTAATTCATCATCCTACAAGATTCTCTTAAATTATCTTCCATTATTTCTTAGTTTCTATTAGTTACATAATGTAATTTGTGTAAGAAATTCCAAAATTAAATGAAATTAGGTGTAGAGAATGTATCCACTAACCTTTATGAAGTTTGAAATCACCTAATCTTGCTTTCTTTGCTGTTCCTCCTATTTATTCCTTTCTTCCTCTTGTGTTCCACCTTTAGGTTGAATTTTAGAGAAGAGAAATCATGAGTTTCTGCTTTAAATTTTAGCATCTAAATACCACTACATAATCATGATAAAGATGCTCTATAATCCTATATAAAAATCCCAAATTAAACCCACTAAAACACCATAACTTACCTTGTTAGGTTTTCTTTCTTGCACATAAATTTTTTATTTTTCAAGATTCTTTTTGCTTCAATCAATCTTCTAAGATGAAGATAATGCCTTATAGTGTATTTGAGTGGTATTAGGGCTTAGGATTTGGTGGAAAAAGAGAAAATGGAAAAAAGTGGTGAAGAAGAGAAAATGGTGGTGGTTCAAATTTTTAAAAGAAGAGGGGAGAAGATGATAGATTTTTGAGGTGAATTTTAGAAGATTCTAAACCTCTCTAGAGAGCCTTAAAGTCCACAAAATCAATGGCCCAAATTTTTCTAAATACTATTGTTAGAAAGTATGCCCTAAAGCCCATGTAATAGGAATGTTTTTCATATATATGAATTTATATTCTTAATAAAAGGCATCATTCATTTATTAATGCTATGTTTAAATACATGAGTTTGTAAATCTTAAATTAATAAATGAAGTCCTAGATATTATAAACATAGTCCAAAGGAAATTATGAAAGTGTTCATGATATGAGATGTCTATTGCATGCAAATGTGTTAATATCTAAATATCCCTAGTCATAAAATTAAAAAGATAAGGATATTGTTAATTCGGATATACTAGCACATGTTATGCTTCTTGAATGGTTCAAGCAGTGGTTTTCATAATTGTGATTATGGAAGATAATCAAAGCTAGCATGTGGATGCTTGTTAGAAGAACAAGTTCATTGGAGACCTGCATAGAAAATCCTCACATGGATATTAAATCTATGTCAGTGAGGAATCTCTTCATAACGGTTGTGCAAGTATCCTTAGACTTGAGATCACCAAAGTTATCTTAAGTAGCAAGTGGTATACTTTGACTCCATAACTTATTACTTCCAACTGGGAGTGAACATAGTTAAGAGAATGGGTATATCATGACCTACTTGAAGAATAGTTGAGTGATTGACAAAGGATTCACCATCCCAGATTTAATAAGGGAAGTTATCTCGCATGATTCTATAATTGCCTTGTTCAGAGAATCTTTGGCCAGAGTAATATGCCAAGATGGATAGAGACCCATAAAGGGCATTTTGGGAACAATGGTTAAATTAATAGAACATACATAATTAGATTTATATGAGTTGATAGAAATCCATACGTAGAATCTAATTGAGATAAGAGTGGTGAAAGGAGTAATTGCACGGTAACTGTTTCTATGGAAGGGTATAGTCAAACCACTTGACTTCCTGACATTTGGGTAGTCATGATGCCTAGCTAAAGGCCAATCATTACTTGTATAATGATGTATCAATAATATCAATATGGATTGATAAAATGATTTAAATGAGTTTAAATCATGTGAGTTTTGAATAGAATTCACAATTACATATTATACTGCCAACATGGACAGGAACCCAATAGGTCACACACATATAGAGAAAAGGATAAAATGCTAAAATGAAAAGGATAATAATATTTGATATTATTATGAGGGTAGAGAAGTGAATAAGATAATAATTAATTAAAGAGTTTAATTAATTATGATCAAGTAAAATTGTTCGCGGAACTTTTGAGAAATGTTTTGTAAAATTGGACCTAATTGAAATAATGTATTTCATGATTAATTATTATTGGACTATAAATGTTATAGGATTACTATAAGTGTTATAGGACTGATATAATAATTAATAGGTCCATTGGAGGAATTATAAAAGGGCTAAAGGAATGAAGTTGGTGCAGAAGCCCTTTTATAGAGGGCCACATGCCAACTCCCAGAATGAAGGCCTTAATGGCCTATTTCTTTGACCAAGTTAAATTATATATATTACATAAGTGTTGTGGAACCTACATATTTAATTTGGTTGGATTTGGAATCCATTTGGGTAATTAAATCCAATTAGTTGCACAAAGGGCCTAGTTTGTGGGTTTTATGCATAGCCTTTTATGAAAAGGCTTAAATTGGATTTAATTGAGCCCAAATAATTATAAAGAATTCCAGAAACCCAATTAATAATTCTCCAAAAATTTTAAAGAGCCCAATCTCATTATGAAGTTGGATTTTTAACCTAACTATAAAAAGCCAACTAATGAGGAATTAGGGTTAAGTGATATAACACTTAAGAAAGACTTCTTCTATTATTCACTATACCCTAGCAGCCCAAACCCTTGCTAGCTCTAGGGTTTTTTGGCCAGCACTTGTCCTCTACCAATTTCTTGGTTCATTCTATCAATCTCTAGTGTGGATTACTCATTGGAGGTGTTCGATTTTGGACACTGTGGTTTGCGACAACCCGGTACGAAGTAAAATCAATTGTTCAACAAAAATCAAAGGTGATTTTATTATTCTCATCAATATGAATATTGTACATTTATGGCAAGATCAGTAACATTGGTTAAAAATTTTAAATTCTGCTTATGTATGAGATGCATGTAACCGATAAATTCCAACAACTATTTCATTTAATGGCTTGTTTGTCATGTTTCCATTAGTTTCTACCTCTCTTTCTGCCTTACTGATATATGTATGTGATCAAGGATCCTTTCCTAATGACCAATATGCCCTTAGATGAATTAAATATGTATTTGAAGCCCTCTAACAAATTTAACCTTAGCTTTTTGCCATTTTTTTGAAATAGGTGTTCTGCTTGTTAGAGTGTTATGAAATTTTTCCCTGCATGCACCGCCATATGAAAAATCATGTGGTTAAAATTTCAAGTCATTTCAACATTATTTTAGTATACTTCTAGCTCTAAAGGCAATATCAATCAGTCTAAAACCTAAAATTTTAAAACTGTTAGAAAAATTATTTTTTACTGCTAGTAGTTAATTTAAGTCATATCTAATATTTATATATAACCAAAATAATTTTTGGAGGTCTATGAAGTAATTTATGACTCGATCAAACTTTTAGTCAACCAAGTTTACGGTACTAGGTAAAAATTTCCTTGTTTGATTTGAGGGCCTATCTAAGCTCAATTACTTCTCAAATTATACCACAAGACCCCATTTAACACCTATTTTCATACTTTAGCATTAGGTCAAACTATCCATTAGATCACCCATCCTCAAATTTTCCTAATCTGAGCATGTTTAACCTTTACATACTTTCACTTTTTGCTATCTTATTCTACTATAATTACCCCAAAAACTATCCTAAGGTTACTATTCATGCTCTAGAACATGTCATGTATGTTAGATACAAAATTTGGGGTGTTACAGACCTAGTTGTCTAATTCACACCTATATAAAAAGTAGATTTTAATTGATGTACATCAATTTCATAGTGTGGACAACTTTTGAGAAGTCTCCTAAATCTTTCCCAAGCCTCATATGTTAGAGAGTATGCCCGAGAGCCCATGTAAAAAGGCTGAATTTCATATGTATGAATTTTTTATTCTTAATAAAAGGCATTATTCATTTACTAATGCTATGTTTAAATACATGAGTTTGTAAATCTTAAATTAATAAATGAAGTCCTTGATATCATAAACACAGTGCAAAGACAATCATGAAAGTGTGCATGATATGAGGTGTCTATTGCATGCAAATGTGTTAATATCTAAATATCCCTAGTCATAGAATTAACAAGATAGGACATTGTTAATTCGAACAGACTAGCAAATGTTATGCTTCTTGAATGGTTCAAGCAGTGGTTCTCGTAATTGTGATTATGGAAGATAATCAAAGCTAACATATGGATACTTGTTAGAAGAATAAGTTCATTGGAGACCTGAAAAGAGAATCCTCACATGGATATTAAATCTATGTCAGTGAGAAATCTCTTCATAGTGGTTGTGCAAGTATCCTTAGACTTGAGATCACCAAAGTTATCTTAAGTAGTAAGTGGTATATTTTGACTCCATAACTGATTACTTCCACTTGGGAGTGAGCATAGTTAGGAGATTGGGTATATCATAACTTACTTGAAGATAGTTGAGTGATTAACAAAGGATTCACCATCCCAGGTTTAGTAAGGGAAGTTATCTCGCTTGATTCTATAATTGTCTTGTTCAGAGAATCTCTGGCCAGAGTAATATGCCAAGATGGATAGAGATCCATGGAGGGCATTTTGGGAATAATTATTAAATTAATAAAACATACATAATTAGATTTATATGAGTTGATAGAAATCCATACTCAAAATCTAATTGAGATAAGAGTGGTGAAAGGAGTAATTGCACGGTAACTGTTTCTATAGAAGGGTATAGTCAAACCACTTGACTTTCCTGACATTTGAGTAGTCATGATGCCTAGCTAGAGGCCAATCATGACTTGTATAATAGTGTATCAAGAATACCAATAGGGATTGATAAAATGATTTAAAGAAGTTTAAATCATGTGAGTTTTGAATGGAACTCACAATTACATATTATACCACCAATATGGACAGGAACCCAATAGGTCACACACATATAGAGAAAAGGATAAAATGGTAAAATAACAAGGATAATAATATTTGATATTATTATGGGACTAGAGAAGTGAATAAGAGAATAATTAATAAAATAGTTTAATTAATTATGATGAAGTAAAATTGTTCGCGGAACTTTTAAGAAATGTTTTGTAAAATTGGATCTAATTAAAATAATGTATTTCATAATTAATTATTATTGGACTATAAGTGTTATAGGGCTTATATAACAATTAATAGATCAATTGGAGGAATTACAGAGGCCCAGAGAAGTGAAGTTGGTGCAAAAACCCTCCAAAAGAAGGGCCACACACCAACTCCAAATAGAAGTCCTTAAAGGCCTATTTCTTGGACCAAAAAATAAATTAAATATGTTACATAAGTGTTATGGATCCTACATATTTAATTTGGTTGGATTTGGAATTCATTTGGGTAATTAAATCCAAGTATATGTACAACGGGCCTAATTTGTGGGTTTTGTGCATAGTCTTTTGTGAAAGGGCTTAAATTGGATTTAATTAAGCCCAAATAATTATAAATAATTCCAGAAACCCAATTAATAATTCTCCAACAATTTTAAATATCCCAATCCCATTATGAAGTTGGATTTTTTAACTTAACTATAAAAAGCCAAGAGATATGGAATTAGGGTTAAGTGTGAACAATTAAGAAAAGCTTCTTCTCTCTTTTCTCTCAACCCTAGCTACCACTTCCAAAAGCTTGCATCTAGGGATTTCAGTCAGCCCTTGTTTCTCCCAATTGTTGGTTCATTCATTCCTTTTTTAGTGTGGATTACTCATTGGAGGTGTTCAATTTTGGACACTATGGTTTGCGACAACCCGGTGAGAAGGAAAATCAACTATACAACAAAAATCGAAGGTGAATTTTCTTATTCTCATTAATATGTATATTGTAAATTCATTATAAGATCATATATATTGGCTAAAAATTTTAAATTTTGCTTATGTATGAGATGCATGTAACCGATAATTCCCAACATCATAAAATGGCTCTTCATAAAATTACTAAAAATTATAAATATTATTCCTAATTGTGGCTATTTTGGTCAGTAGGAAGAATCAGACTAAAAAATTTTCCAGCATCTGGTCCCACAATCTATTGGATTGACTTGATAGCATTTGCAACCAACCTCTTGCTTTACCAATGAGAGTAAAAGGAAACAACTTAAGCCTAATAACATCTATAGACAGATTTGGTATTTGCAACGTATCACTAATCTCTAAAAAAATATCCAAATATTAGGCTAGATCCTGAAAATTGATTTTTTTTACCATGGTGATGGTAGCGGGTTTCAACTTAGAATGTTGATTTCTAGGTAACATAATTTTTTTATGTTCCTCATTCTACCTAGGAGTAGCATAGTCTCTAACCCATTCACTTAAGCTTTGTTATTCATGCCTTGCTTTTCTCTCAAAGGTGGATCATCTATAGGTGGGTTATTATGGTTATTAAGGTTGTTACGCTCTTGATCTTCTAGATTCATATTGATTTTCCTTAATCTCCTGACCCTACGAAATTTTCTGTCAATTTCAGGGTTAATAGGCAAAAGTGGACCGCTTCGTACCATAAACTATTGAGACCTACAAAGAATAAAAGAATAAAATTAATAAAGAATAAACAATAAGAAGGAAGAATTAAAACACAAAAAATTCACATTAAAATCTAACAATAAATATCCAAATGCTAATATTTCCTTAACAGCGATGCCAAAAACTTAACCAGTGTCTAGCAAGTATACTAGATCAGCTATAAAATAGGAAAATAAGATTAAGACCTTAAATATCAAACCCAAGGGAAATCATGTAAGTGTAAACTTGTTTTAGATTTTTGAATGAAAACTGTGTGTAAAGAGTAAAAAAAATCCCAAGTTTTATAATGATAAAGAATTAATGAAACTAAAAATAGGGAATTAAATAACTAAAGTAATGAAACCAAGATAATTAAACAAAGCAAGTAATGTCAGTTGGAAAAAATCAATAATAAAGACAACTTCTGCTAAAGGACTATCCACCTTAACTAATTTTGCAATGACTTAGTTAAAAAGAATATAAGTGATTATCGAAAAACCAGTTAAATAAAACCAGATAGCTTATTTAGACTATCATTCTAAGTATTAAATCTTCTTATTAGGAATAATTCAACACCTAGCATAAGAATCCTATTTTAAACTCCTAGACATCCATTAAACTTTTTTTCTAGCAAACTTAATTTATTCTTACTCCAACTTTTCTTAGTTTTAATCCACTCTTACCAACACACAATTATCTTAAATTCAGAAAATAATCATGCATCAATACTAGTGAACTAACCTAAGAACATGCATATCATAGATCATACTTAAATTAATCATTAACTATTGATCAAATAAGCTAATAATCAATCTTAACACAACCAGAGATAAGAATTTGCTCAAAAATAAGAAATACTCAAACTTGTGTGGAATTAAAGTAGAACTCAATCATTATAATAATAGTGTAAGGATTCAAGTATCTTTTAGTAAAAGTAAAGTAAACTACTCACAAATCATCTTAAAACTGAAGAAAAATAAATAAAAATGATACAAACACACAAAACCCTTCAACTACTCTTGAAGTCTTCTCAGAGGATTGAATTATAGCCTCTAAACCTTAAGTGCAAAACTAAATTAAAACTAAGACTTTTAAATTCATAAAATAATGAGTCCCCTAAAAACTAGTATCTTTTATGCTTAAATAGGCCAATCCTGGAAGAAATTTGGCTGCCAAAGCTTTCCAAACCAGAAGAAAGTTGAGTCATAATTAAACTCAACAAGTTTGCGTTAGTATAGGGACAACTCCCTTAACTGAGGTAGCCTTCTTCTTATGCGCTACTTCTCATGCCTGCCTCAATAAAGGGAGAATTACATCCATCGAGTGATTGGTTTTGTGTTCCTCAATCCACCTAGAAGTAGCACAGTCTCTAATGGTTTTAGGCCTAAACCCATTTCCTTAAGCTTGGTTAGTCATGCCTTGCTCTTTTCTCAATGGTGGATCATCTATAAGTGGGTTATGGAGGGGTGGGTTATTAAGGTTATTAAAGTTGTTACATTCTTGATCTTCTAAATTCATATTGATTTGCCTTAATCTCCTAATCCTACGAAATATCCTCTCAATTCCAGGGTCAATAGGCAAAATTAGATTGCCCCTTACCATAAATTACTAACACCTACAAAGAATAAAAGAATAAAATTAAGAAAAGAATAAAGAATAAGAAGGAAGAAGAAAAACACACAAATTTTACTTTAAAATCTAAAAACAAACAACTAAATGCTAATGTTTCCTTGACAACGATGCCAAAAACTTGATCGGTGTCTAGCAAGTGTACTAAATCGGCTAGTAATATAGGAAAATAAGATTAAGACCTTAGATATCGAACACAAGGGAAATTGTGTAAGTGCAAACTTGTTTCAGATTTTAGAATGAAAATTGTGTGTAAAAAGTAAGAGAAATCCTAAGTTTTATAATAATAAAGAATTAATTAAACTAAAAATAGGGACTTAAATAACTAAAGTAAAGAAACCAAGACAATCAAACAAAAACATAAGCAAATAAACCTAGACTTAAACAAAGCAAGTAATGTTAGTTGAAAAAAATTAATAATAAAGACAACTTCTACTAAAGGACTATCCACCTTAACTAATATTGCAATGACTCAGTTAAAAAGAACACAAGTAATTATGGAAAAACCAATTAAATAAAACCAGATAGCTTATTCAGACTATCATTCTAAGTATTAAACCTTCTTATTAGGAATAATTCAACACCTAGTCATATTTTTTACCTATAATTTGAGTTATAGAGGTATAAATTGAATGATTATAGTTGGGTTAGAAACTAGACTCATAGACCTATATTTCATTTGAAGAGGTTAATTTGTGGTTTCCCCTATAAAATGATCAAAAATTATCTGGAACCTTGGCTATATTTGCTACCATATCATTGGGATCAATCTGCATTGTTTAATAAATATCTAAAGATTTATAAGCTCAAATTAGATGATTCTTGATGTTTTAAAAACTAAAAACATATATGAATAACTTTATATGAGACGATATTTCCTATAAAATTAATCTAATATGTCTAAAATTCATTGCAAGTTCAAGCAGAATAGCAGCCCTATTCACCTTGGTAGGGTTACTTTCCAACACAATTAAGGCATCAAGCTTCGACTTAGGTAGAATCATTCACCTCAGTAGGGTTTCCTATCACCCCATCCAAGGTCCCTTGCCACTGAAGCTGAGGTCCCCTTCAACCCAACTGAGGTATGTGCTCTAAATGGTACATAATTCATCACCATAGTAGGATTAAACCTTGCCCTTATCGAGGCACTTCCCATGTGTAACTAAAGTGAGTTTTAAGCCTTTATAATACCAATAAAACCCATTTAAACGATCTTAAACCTAATTATAACTCTTAAACATGAAATTAAGGGAAATAGATGTCATGAAACATATATATAGAATATAAGAATGCAAAGGAGAAATAAATTCAAACATAAGAGATTAAAGATGTATGTATAGATATGTATTCATGAGTATGTGTGATTAAGAATATTCAATTAAATTATGTATACTTATATGAATTTTTATATTCTTGAGAACATTTATAGGTATGTGTGAATATGTATAGGTGAAGATGTACCAAAATAATGATGCATTGGTATGCATATATATAAATGCTTATAATTATAAGAATATGAACTCATGATTAATGCCACCTAGATATGATCACATAAGATGTTTATATAAACATGGTTTGATGTGTAGGATTGTAAGCCTATATATATTTATTAACTCCATGCATGTACATATATAAGATGTATTTTCATTACAAAGTGTATATCATATAGAAGTGTATAGACATAAGTGTAATATAGGAGCACATATGAACATGAGTTGAAGCAAAATGACAATGACATGTATATTTGACTAATTGTGTTAGTTATATTACTTAGTTGGATATGTTTAGTATGCTAAGTCGTTTGGACATATAGTAACATTTTCAAATACAAAGGTGCGTAGAATATGTATGTGATGAATAATTTAAATATACATTTATATATATACATATGTATATACCTATTAGTCTTCAGGTAATTACAGCATTGATGGATATATATATATATATATTCATGCTTAAAAATATGTTTTTAATCGTATGTTATGCCTTGATAAAAAGTAGAATGCCGGTATGTATCTAAGTATCATCTAGATAATAAGACATATGATCACATAAGAATAAGTACCTTATTGATATACAAATAATATGTGATAAGCTTCTGTGTTGAATGACTATTAAATTTTAATAAACTAGAAACTTACATGTGAAATGAAGAAAAAGATATAGAAATAATAACACATCTAGGTCTAAGAATAAATTGCAAGGAATTCATAGGATTACAAAATAAATATAGGCCTGATACAGAACTTCTGAATCAATTAGGAATGCACATAGACCCCAGTAATTAGCTTAATCATATGTAAACAGTTGCTTGGAATTAACTATGACTAGGTTGCATGTGTGTATATACCTGAAAGTCATGTGAGTATTAAGACTAACTAAGAATAGATAATAGAAGCCAAGTAAATTAAATAAATGTATATATGATACATTTAAGAGTTACATGAACTTTTCTAGAAAGTAATAAGAAATTAAATAAGTGAATAAATTGGTAGTAGATGATGAAGTTGAATATAAGTATCACTTGTAACAATGTAAGAGAAAATTATGAATACCTACAAATATGTAATTTGCATGAATTTGTATAAAGAATGACTTGTTTCAAAAAGGTGATTTAACTTCGTCTACATGTCATTACCCAAAAAATTAAGATTTACTTGATGAAATTATGATTAGGCATGACATAGTTGATTGCTTAATACTTACTAATAATACTACATATTTTCTTGCTTAATATTATGCTCATATGTGTGTACAATTGATGACTTCTATGAGACATTGTCTGCATGATTTATGTTCCCCACTATGCTGTATAGCTTAGCATAGTTGTTCATCCATGTAGGCACTCGACCTAGGATCCTTTAACAAGGACAAGATCTATAAAAGTGAGGCCAACACTAGATTTAGCAAAAATCATTATATGAAGATGATGTCTTTTTATAGTGTCTTATAGTTACAATTTTGTACTAAGTGAGTTGAGATGTAAAAACTAATAGAATAATATAAATTATAATATACAAAAATTTCTTGTTTATAGTTTTCTAATTAGGATGATGTGTATGTAAATATAAAGATGGTTCAATATTATCATAATACATGTGCTATAGACTATGAGATGTTTAGCTTTGTGTAATACAGTATGTATAGTGACATGAAATTAAGAAAACTAGAGTGAGCTTTACAAAATTGATAAGAGAAAGGAGAAATTTAAGTGAATTGGTAATTAAAAAGTTAGAAAGGGATTAAAAGGAAATTAACTAAGGATCTAAAACTTTGATGAATGAGCAATTGACATTATTCTTTCTACAATTCTCTTTTATTAATGAGGTAAAAAAACCTGTCTCTATACGGATGAGTGGCCAACCATATTCGAGTGGAAATTTCCAGCATTTTTTTGCTCTCTTCTTCTTTATTAGACTTCTTTAAAGCTCTAATCTTATGCTTGAAGTTAAAAGAAAGAGAAAATTTGTAGATCTCAAGTTAGTTAGAAAGTTAAAGAATAAGTGAGGAGTAAAGACAAAGAAAAAGAGAAAGTGTAAAGAAGAAGACAAAGGAACAAGCTTCAAGGGGTAAATGAGTGTTTGTTCTTCTTAGGTGTATGTGGTTGATTTTAGTTGTTGGAATATGTAATTGAGTGATTAAATATTGGATAGATGAGAATTTGATGGTAAAGTATGCATAAATGAAGAAAGTGTAGAAAAAGAAGCTAAAGGGAAAAATTCTAGTGTACAATCCATATAACCTGTAGAAACTATTTTGATTATAATTCGAGTTATAAAGATCCAAATAGAGTAATTCTAATTTGAGAATAAACGAGACTCATAGACTAAATTTCTTATGACTAGGTCAAAACTTGATTCTGCCTTAAAAACTATCAAAATTTAACATGAACTACAATAATGATTGCTGACTTGTTTCTTAGGACAATCTAGACTATTTTAGGGATATCACTTGTTGTAGATTCTAAATGACCTAATTCTATAAAGACTAAAGACATATTAAAACATTTTATTAGAAGCACACTTTCCCTAAAAACCTCATTTGCTATGGCAAAATGCCAGCACAAAATAGACTTAAAAAGTTGTCTTTAGAAAACTCTAGTATTTAAGCCTACTTGATTAGATTAATCTCCAATCCATTCAGGTCATCGAAGCTACCATGATATGCTATTTACCATGTTATCCAATCTACCATGTCACCTAATCAACCATATCACCTGATCTACCCTGTCATCCAATCTTCACATCTACCCGACCTAATTGTGTAGTGTACTTCCTCTTCAGCTTATTATTGAGTTTTAGACACTGAAAGGTTACCAAAACTTACTTGAACATTTCTAAAACCTTATTTAAATTTATATAAGTGATTGATAATTGTGAATTATACTATGTTTTTCACGTGTTATTTTGTGTTTAATTTAGTTAATTTAGTATTAATTTACTTGATTTTAGGTTTATTAATTAATTTTTGTGTTTTTAGGTTTAATTGTTAGTTTTGGTGTTTTTTAGGGCTAAATTGAAAATAAAAAAGGTAAAATTAAAGAAAGGAGAAGTCAAGGGGTAAAGTTGTAATTTTAGGAAAGTTGGCAATTAAAACGTGAAAGCGACAAGGAGCCACTCGGCTGAGTGATTCTATCACTCCCTCGTGTATATAAACACTCTCCTTAGTGTTTTTTTACTCACCCAAGGACAAAACTCACTCACCCCAGGAAACAATCACTCTGCCAAGTGAAAAAGCCACTCTCCTGAGCATTCAATCACTCAATCAAGTGATCAAAGCCACTCTCCTGTGTGTGTAACTCAGTTTGGGAAGTCACAAGGCACATAAACTTCTTCTTTTTTAGGCTATAAAGGTTACTCAAGACACCAAGACTGGAAACCACTTAATTACAAATTTTTATCTTTAGTTTTACATTAGTTTTATTTTAGCTTTCAAGAACAAAAGCTTAGAGTTGGAAGTTATACTTTAGTTTTCTAAAAAGGATCATCAAGGGAGCTTATTTACTCTATGTGTCTAAATCTTTTTATTTATTTGTCTATAGTTTTTAAGATAAAGTGTGAGTAGTTCTCTATTCTTTTGCTATAGGATACTTGAATCCTTAAACTTTTATTATAATGATTTAGTTTATGCTAAATTCAATACAAGTTTGATTATTTCTTAGTTTTGAGCAAATTCTTATCTTTGATTATATTAAGATTGATTATTAATTTATTTAATTAATAGTTAATGATTGATTTATGTATGATTTGTGATATGCCTATTCTTGGAATAGTTCAATAGTGTCGATGCATGATTATTTTCTAATTTAGATGTAATTATGTATTAGTAAGAGTGGATTAATACTCAGAAAAGTTAAACTAAGAATAGGTTGGATTTAAGTTTACTTGAAAAAGGATTTAATGAATATCTAGGAGTATGAAACTGGATTTTTATGCTAAGTATTGAATTATTCCTAACAAAAAGGTTTAATGCTTAGAACGATATTCTTGACTAAGATATTTGGCTTTCTTTATCTAGTTTTTCCATAATCACTTGTGTTCTTTTGAAATTAAGTCATTGCAATATTAGTTAAAGTGGATAGTCCTGTAGTAGAAGTTATCTTTATTATTGATTTTTACCAACTTTATTATTTGTTTTGTTTAAGTCTAGTTTTATTTGTTTAAGTTTCAGTTTAATTGCATTGGTTTTATCATTTTAGTTATTTGAGTTTTCATTTTTAGTTTAGTTCTCTTTTCATCATTACAAACTTGGGATTTCTCTCATTCTTTACACATGAGTTTTCATTCTAAAAATTTGAAATCAATTTGCACTTATACAATTTCCCTTGGGCTCAATATTAGGGGTCTTAATCTATATTTTCCTATATTACTAGGTGATCTAATATACTTGCTAGACACTAGTCAAGTTTTTGGCATTGTTGTTGGGGAACATTGGTGTTTGTTTATTTGTTTTACATTTTTAAAGTGGATAATGTGTTTTTTTATCTTTTTCTTATTTATTCTTTTATTCTTTGTAGGTGTCAATAGTTTATAGTAAGAGGCGATCCAATTTTGCCTATTAACCCTAAAATTGCGAGGATGTATGGATCGGTGTCTAACAAGTGTACTAGATCAGTTAATAATATAGAAAAATAAGATTAAGACCCTGAATATTGTATCCAAAGGAACATGGATTACTAAGTAGAATATCTATAATTGAGTTGAATGTATCTGAGATTATTTTCCAAGTTTTTGAATTAAAGGCAAGAAATAAACTAAATGGATAATAAAGCAAAACAAAAAAAAAACTAAAACTACACTAATATAAATTAAACGCAGAGCAATAACTAAAACACTTATGCTAAAGGGACTATCCACCTCAACTTTCATTACAATGACTCAAATCAAAAGTAACACAAGTGATTATGGAGAAACCAGTAATAAAGCTAGATATCTTAGTCAAGAATATCATTCTAAGTATTAAACCTTTTTATTAGGAATAATTTAACACCTAGCATAAAAATCTGGTTTTAAACTCCTAGACATCCATTAAACTCTTTTTCAAGCAAATTTAACTTCAATCTATTCTTAGTTCAAATTTTCTTAGTATTAATCTACTCTTACGAACACACAATTACCTCAAATTCAAAAAGTAATCATGCATCAATACTAATGATTTAACCCAAGAACATGCATATCATAGATCATACTTAAATAAATCATCAACTATTAATCAAATAAGTTAATAATCAATTTTAATACAACCAAAGATAAGAATTTGCACAAAAACTAAGAAATAATCAAACTTGCATTGAATTAAAGCATAACTAAGTCATTACAATAAAATTATGAGGGTTCAAGTATCCTTTCACAAAAGAAAGGAAAACTACTTACCAAACATGATTAAAACAAAAGAGAAACTAAAATAAAGAGATTCAATACTCATAGAGCTACAAACTTGCTCTTGGTGACTTCTTGGAATACCAGTAGAAAGCTTGAGTTTTTACAAGGACTGCAAACTAAGTAAAACAAAAAAAACTAAGCTAAACTACTATATAAAATTAACTAAAGAAAACTAGGTTAAAACTAAGGAAAGATTGTAATTGTCATCCCTTTGTTTTAGTTCTAATGTTTAGGTGTGCTTTTATAGCTTGCAAAGAGGGAGTTTTGGTGGCTTCAAACTTTCAATTTCAGCAAAACATAAGAATTTGATTGTAATTCTAATTCTCTAGCTCGGTAAAGTGAAAAAATCACTCCATTGAGTGGCCTTTTTGTCCTTTTCCTACTCTATAGAGTGAAAAACTCACTCCATATAGTGGCCTTCTTCTCTTTTTTCACTCTAGGTGACTCGATAGAGTGAGTAATCCACTCCATCGAGTGGCTCAGTTCTAGACTAACACGTTGAAAGTTAGCTTCTTAAAATCCTTTAGGTGCTAAAATTACACTTTTGCCCTTGTAATCCCTCTTTTTCTTCAATTACACACGTAAAAACACCAAATTAACAAATTAAGCTCATAAAATGCTACTTAACAAATTAAACACTAAATTAACTAAATTGCCCCTAAATTAACATAATAAACACATTAAAAACTCACTAACAATATAGTATAATTTAGACTTATCACATATCATCGGATTAGGAGATTATGAGCCACCATGAATAATCAAGAGATATGTATAGATCTACCTCTCAATGATGGTGACCTACCTCGCATTGACCCACCATTAAATGATCTACACCATTAAAGATTATGCTATCCTTAGGTGGAATGAGGATTATAGAACCATTAGGATACCTTATAATCAACACTTTGAGATAAAACCCATTACCATCACCATAATCCAAAAGAATCAATTTTTCAAATCAGAGATGGAAGACCCTGCTCAACATTTAGATATCTTTTTAGAAATTAGTGAGGTTGTTCAAATACCAAATGTGTCTATGAATTCCATTAGGCTTAATTTATTCCCTTTTACTCTCATTGGTAAGGCAAGGGATTGGTTGCAAATGCTAATAAGTCAATCAATTCAATCATGGCAACAAATGCAAGAAAAATTTTTATGTCGCTTCTTTCCTCCTACCAAAAAAGCTAGTATTAGGAACAAAATCCATAATTTCCATCATTTATATTAGAAACCATTCCATGAGGCTTGGAAAAGATTTAGAAGACTCTTAAAGAGTTGTCCACATCATGAAATTATTGTGCATCAACTAATGTCTATTTTCTATGTAAGTATGAATCAATCTACGAGGTCTCTCCTAAATGTAGCTTCAAATTGAAGTTTTATGAACAAGATCCCTTAAGAATTTTTCCCACTTAATGAGATGGCAACAAATAATGCTCAATGGGTAAACTCTAGGGCCATACAAAACAATAGAGGAGTACATAGTGTAGATGAGGTAGCCATGCTTAAGGCACAAATGGAGTTGATGAGGAAGGAGTATTTGGAGGAAATAAATGAGCTAAGGTACAAAATATATCTGCTTTAGGGAGTGAAATGTATGGAGGTATATAAGGAGCAAATGAAATTAAGAATGGAAAAGGTTTAGGTCCAGTAGTAGAAGATGTAAATGTTATGAACCCTTATAGTAATACATATAATCCAGGGTGGTGAAATTATCCTAAATTTTAATAAAGAGAAGGGAACCAAGCCTCTATATCCAACCCTCAACCTAGGGCCCCTTTTACCAAAATATAGCTCCTCATAACAACCATCAGTCACATCTAACTCAAGCCTAAGCACATTACCCATCCATATATCAATCATAACTTATCAATCACTAGGATTCCAACCAAGACCACAACCTCCACAATATAGGAAACCTAACTTAGAGGAGATGTTTGCTAGCTTTATGACCACCCAATTCATATTCATGGCTAGTCAAGATGCTAGATGGAAATCTCAAGATATTTGGATGAGGAACCAAGATGCATCCATTAGAAACTTAGAAAATCAAGTAGGGCAACTTGCAAATTCTTTCTCCAATAGAGATCAAGGTACCTTTCCATCTAATGTGGACTAAAATCTAAAGGAAGAAGCTAAGTCAATCACCTTGAGAAGTGAAAAATAGGTAAAAGAGGCTGATAATGGTAAGAATTCTTCTAAAGTGGTGGAACTGACACCAGAGGTAAGTATTTTTTAACTTAAATTTAATGATGAGATATCTCCTATTGTTGAGAAAAAATAAAGGTAAGGAAAAGCTTGTTTCTACTGTGCTTGATGTATCTAAATTGCCTTATCCATCTCTAGTTAGGAAAGAAAAGCATAATTAATAGTTAACTAGATTCCTGGACATATTTAAAAAGTTTGATGTAAACTTACCATTTGCTAAAATTTTATTACACATGCCTAAATATGCTAAGTTTCTGAAAGAGCTATGTTCTAATAAGAAAAAGCTAGATAGTGTGGGAAAGATTCAATTATCTTAAAACTGTAGTGCAATTTTAATGAACAAAATTCCTAAAAAATTAGAGGATCCTGGCAGTTTTACTTTACCATGCAAATTAGGAGAGAATTTAGTTGGACATGCATTATGTAATTTGGGTGATAATATTAACTTAATGCCTTATTCAATTTGTAGTAAATTAAATTTAGGTGATATCAAGGAAACCTAAATGACGCTAGAATTAATAGACAGATCCATAAAGAGACCAAAAGGTATTATTGAGGACTTATTGGTAAAAGTGGAAAATTTTATATTATTGATTGATTTTGTAGTCATGGACATGGAGGAAGATCACAAGGTGCCATTGATAGTAGGAAGGCCATTTTTAAACACGACAAAGGCATTAATAAATGTACATGGACAAATAGTTACTTTGAGGTTCGATGAGGAAGATATGGTCTTTAGTGTGAATAAAGTAATAAAACATCTTTCCTATGATTTTGAAAAGTGCATTTATTTCATAAACAATATTCAAGAATGTGTGGAGGAAAAGCAAGAAGAAATTCTATTGGATGATGAGCTTCAGGATTATTTAATGCATCCGAAGAATAAGGAGGAAGTTGAAAAGAAAGAAAAAGAGCTAATAGAGGAGCTCAAAAAAGAACATGAAAGGGAAAGGACAAAGGAGGATGAACCGTCCCTTTCCTAAAGGAGAAAATAATTATGAACTTAAAGGATAAATTGTCCTCTCCTAAAGGAGGAAATAATTCTGAACTTAAAACCCTTTTCTCTCATATAAAATATGTATTTTTAGAAAATAATGCAAACCTAGTAACTATTTCTTCACTTTTGATAGGTTTGGAGGAGGAAATGTTTATAGAAGTATTGAAAAAGCATAAAGGAGCTATCGATTGGGAGACATCAAATTTAAAGGGAATTAGCCCCAGCTATCATACATACCAAATACCTATATAAAGTGATTTCAAGCTGGTGTTACAACCCTAAAGGAGACTAAATCCAACAATACAAGAAGTGGTGAAAAAGGAGGTACTTAAACTACTCGATGCAGCTATTATCTATCCCATTTATAATAGCAGTTGGGTTAGTTCGATCTAATGTGTACTTAAAAGGGCACAATGACTGTTATGACCAATGAAAAAAATGAACTCATCCTAACACACATAATGATGGGATAGAGAGTGTGTACAAACTATAGGAGATTGAATAATGCCACTAGGAAGAATCACTTTCCTTTGGCTTTATTGACCAAATGCTAAAGACGTTGGCTAGGAATAGGTTTTAATACTTTTTATATGATTATTCAGGATATATGCAAATTCCTATAGCCCCAAAAAACCAAGAAAATACCACATTCATATGCCCTTATTGTACATTTGCATATAGGAGAATGCCATTTCATCTTTGTAATGCTCCAACCACTTTTCAAAGATGTATGATAGCTATTTTTCATAATTTTATTGAGAAATTCATAGAGGTTTTCATGGATGATTTCACACTATATGGTCGTGATTTTGAGTCATGCTTATCTAATCTTAGTTTGGTCTTAGAAAGGTGTTAAGAAACTAATCTTGTCCCTAATTGGGAAAAATGTCACTTTATGGTGAGAGAAGGAATAGTGCTAGGGCATAAGATCTTTGAGAAAGGTAGTTAAGTAGATAGAGAAAAAGTAGATGTGATTGATAAATTAATCCCAGCTACAAGTGCTAAAGGTATTAGGAGTTTCCTTGGTCATACCAGTTTTTATCGTCGGTTTATTAAGGATTTTTCTAAAATGGCTAAACTGCTTTCAAATTTATTGCTTAAAGATTCTGCATTTAACTTTGATGATAAGTGTTTGTAGGCATTTAACTTGTTGAAGCAGAAGCTAATCACAGCATCGGTCATAGCATCATCGAATTGGACTTTGCAATTTGAGATAATGTGCGATGCTAGTGACTATACAGTGGAGCAATTTTAGGCCAGCAGAAGGAAAAAATTTTCCATACCATTTACTATGCAAGTCACACACACATTGTAGCTCAAGTAAATTACACCACCGTGGAAAAGGAGCTTTTGGCGATAGTATTTTCTTTTTAAGAAATTTAGATCATATCTCCTTGGTTCTAAACTCACGGTGTGGACAGATCATGCGGCTCTAAGGCCCCTTTTTGCCAAGAAAGATTCCAAACCAAGGCTTATTATATGTGTTTTGTTGTTGCATGAGTTTAATGTAGAAATCGAAGATAAAAAAGGAGCTGAGAATTTTGTAGCTGGCCATCTATCTAGATTAGATCATGATAACATTGAAAAAGGGGAAATTTCTAATTTATTTCTTAATGAATATACTTGTGCTATTTATGCATGCGAAAATTCAACCCCTTGGTATGCTAATATTGTCAATTATCTTGTAGGAGGTTACCTTCCAAAGATTTCACTTGGCAACAAAAGAAGAAATTAAAATCAGATGCAAGGCATTATCTTTGGGATGACCCTTATTTGATCAAGATTTATCTGGATCAAGTTCCCAGAAGATGTGTTCCCGAGGAGGAGCAAGAGAATATAATAAGACAATGTCATGAAGAAGAGGTTGGAGGTCATCATGGAGCAAATCTTATAGTGCAGAAAATTTTACACTCAGGTTTCTTTTGGTCTTCTCTTTTTGTTGATGTTAAATCTTTCATAAAGATATGTGGTAGGTGTCAACATGTAGGAAATGTATCCAAAAGGGATGAGATGCCCATGAAAGATGTACTAGAAGTAGAAATTTTTGATGTTTGAGAAATTGACTTTATGAGGCCATTTCTAAACTCATTTGGATTTGAATATATCCTAGTTACTTTAGAATATGTAAGCAAATAGGTAGAAGCAGTAACTACTAGGACATATGATGCTAGAGTTGTGCTTGAATTCCTTAGGAGGAATATTTTCACTAGGTTCGGGTCACCAAAGGCTATTATAAGTGATGGGGGCAAGTAGTTTGTCAACCATTAATTTAGAACATTGCTTAGAAAATTTGGCATTAGGCATAAGATAACTATCCCATATCATCCTCAAGCAAATAGGCAAGTGGAAGTGTCTAATAGGGAGTTAAAATCAATCTTAGTGAAAATTATGAATAGTTTTGAAAAAAGAATGGTACCAAAAGCTATATGAGGCTTTTTGGGCCTATAGAACTACATAGAAGACCCCTATAGACATGTCACCATATAGGTTAGTTTTTGCGAAAGAATGTCATTTGCCGGTCAAATTAGAGCATATGGCATATTAGGCTATAAAATTGCTTAATTTTGATTTGAATTGTGCAAGAGAAAAGAGAAAGTTATAGCTCAATGAACTTGAGGAATTTCAATAGTGGTATTATGACAATGTAGCCCTCTACAAGGAAAAATCAAAACGCTAGCATGACAAGAAGCTAAATCTAAAGGAATTTGTTCCCAGAATAATGGTTTCACTATATAATAGTCGATTGAGGTTTTTCTTAGGAAAGTTGAAATCCAAATGGCTTGGGCCATATCAATTATTGTCAAGTAATGAATTTGGAGTAGTGACTATCAAGAGTTCGAAGGATGGGCGTGAATACAAAGTCAATGGTCATAAGTTAAAACCTTATCGAGTTGGGCAAATGGAGGTTGCTAAGGCAACCATAGTGTTTCAAGACTGATCTAAGGGTTTACAAGTCTAGCAGAGGGCTTTCTAAACTCAGAACTAAGCTTTTTAACTCTTTAATTTATTTTCTTTAAGTTATTGTTTTATTTGTTGTTCTTTTTATCTTTATGTTTTGGAGTGTTTTTATTACTTAGGTGTTAGCTTGATTTAGTCTTGTTTGATTTAGTTAATGATTTATGAATTAAAGGGAACTTTGTCTATTGAATGAGTTAATTGTGGTTTTGATATGATTTAATTAATTTGAGGGCTTTAATAATACTTTAGCATGATTTTAAGTAATACTTGAGCAAGGGAGATTAATTAATTGTTTAAGGTAGAGTTGCAATTGAGTGAGTGTTACTTCATGTTAGAATTATGATGTCCTGTGATTTATAGTTTTAAGCATGAATTTGTTTGGGTTTGATTTAATTGAGTGAATGCAAAAAATGGTTTAATGTTGTTTTAAGAGGTGTTGATTTAGAGATTAAAGGGTTGAAATAAGATAAGCATATTGTAAACAATCTTTAATGGAGGATTTGAGGTTAAAAAATAAGACAAGAAAAAAATGAAGTTGGGGTAGCCTTGTGTCACTCGGTTGAGTGACATAAGGCTCCAAGTGACTCTGGTCACTCTTCCGAGTGCTTTGTTGCTCTCCTAAGGGTTTAAACACTCTCTTAAATGTTTTCCATTGCATTTTGGATTTTTTGTCTAGTATTTCATCACTCTGCCAAGTGATCTTTGTTACTGTCTTGAGTGATGTTCTTTTTCTTCATTTATGTAAGTTGTTCTTCATTCATCCAACCTCAATCCCTCTTGAACCCGAACCTATCCAGTTTGCCGAGTGGCCCTTTCACTCACCCGAGTGTCTCCCTTTAAAACCCCCACTCCTTCATTTCTTTCCTCACTCTTGCACACACTCTTTCATAAGTTCTCTCACTCACCCAACATATAAATTTCACTCACCCGAGTTCTTTTATTTGAAGAAAAAAATTTTCATCCTTGTTTCTTCAATTAACCTAAGTAAGTGATCTTTAATTCCTTTATTAGGCAACTATATTGTTAGGTTGCTAATTTTGCCTTAAATTTATGTTTATTGGGGTTGATTTCAACTTGGATTTGAGCTTTAATTTTTTGTTGCTTATGCATTCTTCGTCTATTGAATTTGTTGTGTGCATAATATTGGTGCATAATTTCAATTTTGGTATGATTTTAATTTCAAAATTGGTCTTACTTTAGCTTAAGCAAAATGTGCACACAAAGTGTTTGATGAAATACTTCAATGACTATAATTCCATTTTTAGCTTAAATTTTCTTAGTTTATGCCATGCTTATTTACTCTTATCTTTCATTAGCTCATTCTCACTTGTTATTTGTTTATGACTATCAGCGTATGGTATGCTTTGGCTATGATGATAATGTGACTTAATGTTCTTAAATGGTAGTATTGAGCTATCGATTTTAGTCACATTTAGTTCTTTGTTTGCCATATGCTACTTTGTGATAAAGTGCCATTATGTTTTGATATCCTCCCCATAGTGCATTGATCATTCTCATCATTATGCTTTTACTTTAAGATAGCTTGCAAATAAGTTTTTTTTACATTGTCCAACATGAGACTTGCACAAACTTATTTTGATTATTGTCAAACTTGAACTTTCATTGTTACTTATTTGAGTTATTTTACCTTATATAGTGCCTTCTAAGAATGTTAGACATAATAAAGCTTCAAGTTCTTTCGGTTTACACATTCCAACGTATGTGGATAAGGGGAAATAATCATTATATGAATTTTTAGTGCATGTACATATGTCAAGCCGGCATACTTGAGTGACCTTTACTTGGATATAGCTGATGGAAGCCTGTAGGGTGAAATTTTTCCTTTAATCAACAACATAGGTTGGAAGGACTTCATTGAAAATAGGCCAAAAGTGCATCCTTCCTTTACAGGAGACTTTCTTTATTCTTTAAAGTGTTACTTTAAAGGTGAGGGAGATCTCGGTACAGTAAATTTCAAGTTAGGGAGCACGGGTTACATAATGGATTTTCCCCAGTTCACAACATATTTAGGCTTCCTGAAGAATGCCATTGTGAATTGCCTAATGCTACTTTGCAGGAGAATTAGGAAATAGTTGAAGATCCGATCAATCAGTGCCATGGATAGGAGATAAGATTAAATGTCACTCTTTGCAAGATCGTGCCTTGCGTGTTCTCCACTAGTATCTATCCATCAACATCTTCAACTGCCTTAGCAACCTCAATACGGTAAATTCAATAGAAATTATGTTATTAAGGTGTATGGTTGAGAGAATTTGCACTATAGCACAAAAGATTGATGAAATGTCAAGGAAATTTCTATTGGATGGATTGCCACTATTTTGGCAACAGCTATAAACCACATAGATTTAGGGCACCATCTTAAAGGTGATATAGAGTACATAGATTTTTCAATGTTGAAGTGAATGAAAGTCTTATGGCTTAAACTTCGTCACCATTAGACAAATAGAGTGAAATACTTGAATTTGAATGGAATTCAGGTCAATGAGCATTAAGATGAGGAAAATGAGGAAGAAGAGGAGCACCAAGGGGCACCACGAGCTAAAGATGCCACTACACCCTAGGTGATCGACCTCTTAAGCTAAGTTAATATTCAATTGGATAATCTGCAAGGTAGAATGGACACAATGCAGGATAGCATTAATGAGCAGAAGTATAATTTTGAGTAGTTTGTCCATAGTTTTTGGAAAAGATTTCCACCACCACTACCACTGCAGTGATGTGATTTACTGAGGACAACAAAATTTTGTAAAGAGGGGTAGAGCTTAGCTAAGCTCAATTTTCTTAAGAAAATTTAGTAAGTAGACAATTTTCGCACTCTCCTTTTATTCATGAAATTTTTTTTTGTTGCTTTTGTTATTTGTTTTTGTTTTAGTACTTTGGCTTTTATTTTTATGTTTATGATCTTTGTTTTAGTGGTATCTATAAAGACTTTGTAACATAGTTAGTAGTAATAAAAGTTCTTTTAGTTTCAATCATTTAGTTATGCTAGAAATTTAGTTAGTTCAAAATTGTCACTTAGCTTGCACTAAACTTAGTTCGCCCTAATTTAATCTCAAAATTTGAACTTATTGAAATTGAACTTAGAATGTACATTAGTCAAAATTATTTATTTAGCTCTAAGGCATACATTTTGTTTAATAAAATTTTAGGTATTTAGCATTCAACTTGACTTATATTCATGAGTTTCCACTTTATGAGCACTTAAGATCAGTTTTAAATTGAATTAGTTAAGTGAGGAATTATAGAACACTAGAACCTTTCTCATCACCCTCTGAAGCTTAGAAGCAACTCAAACAACTTAAAAAGTGATCTAGGCACAATTGTTCTTATTGAGCCATAAAAAGACTATTTTCATACCTTTTAATACAATTGACCTTTGCTAAGCCATTTTGAGCCTAATGAGGCATGCTAAAGGTGTGCCATTTTAATTTTTCTTTTTACACCTATTTTGTTATTGCCATGTAGCCTAAATGGTTTTTGCCTCTCCTGTTAAGAGTTAGCACTCTAATTTTGGAGGGATTAATGGGAATTTGGTTGTATAAAGGGTGTAGTAAAATGATTTGAGATTTTTAGCTAAGGTTAGAATGAAGTCAAGTTACAGTGTTGATTTACCTTGTAATTCATGTTTTTAATCTATTATTGCCTTCAATGGAGCTAGTAAAAAAAACAAAAGAAGAAGAAGAAGAAGAAGAAGAAGAAGAAGAAGAAGAAGAAGAAGAAAAGAAATAAAATATCTAAATAAAGCTAGCATGTAAGGCAAAGTTTAAGTGTGGGGCTTTTACAAGGGTAAGAAATTTTAGCTTCTTTCAAGTGGTGAAATTGAGTAAAATAAGAGGAATTTTAGTATTATTGTGGGTGAGCTTAATGTTTATAAAGTTGGGAAAACAAAAGATGGTGCTTAGTAGCATAAATTTTTTAGAAATTGCTCTATTTAAGTTTAGAGTGGCTATTCTTTTCTATTATCTATTGTCCATTTTTTGATAACCAATACCTCAACCCCATTACAACCTTTAAGGACCTAAGTGATTCTAAGTTTTGTTTTTGAGTTATTTAGATGAGATGACATTCAAGTTCTGGTGCTAAAGGAGTGGTCTATGGTGTTTCTAGAGTTTGAATTATGAAATTGCATGTGCAAGTAGGTGTGCATTAATTCTTAAGCTTGACTATGAATTTGCATTAATGTTTTGATTTTTGAAAAAATTACTTAAAATGTTTTGGTCTTACACACATAAAAGGAAACTAGCTCATATTGTCTTGTTTGAATTTATTCTAGTGGGAATTTTGTTGAGTGCTCTTGTTAATTTCTAAGCTTGGTTTTGAATTTCATAATTATTTGTTAAAGTTTGATAATTTTGAGGAGTTGGTTTGTTCAAATTTGCTCGAGGGTGAGCAAAGGCTAAGTGTGGGGTATTTGATAATGATGAATTATACTATATTTTTAGTGTATTTTTATGAGTTTAATTTTGTTTATTTAGTATTAATTCAGTTAATTTTAGGTTTAATTAGTTATTTTGTGTGTTTTTAGATTTAACTGGTAGTTTTGCTATTTTTTAGGGTTAAATGGAAGAAAGGAGAAGTTAAAGGGTAAAGCTGTAATTTTGGAAAAGTTAGCAATTGAAACATGAAAGGCAATAAGGAGTCACTCGACTAAGTGATTTTATCACTCTCCCAAGTATATAAACACTCTCCTTAGCATTTTTGGTCACTCACCCAAGGCCAAAACTCACTCACCCTAGGAAACAATCACTCTGCCGAGTAAAAAAGCCACTCTCCTAAGCATTCAATCACTCAGTCGAGTGATCAAAGCCACTCTCCTGAGTATATGATACGTTTTATCGACAAAAGACTTCCTATTTAGTAGAAACTCTTTTGCAACTCGATTTAGGAAGTCACAAGGCACAAAAACTTCTTCTTTTGGAATCTATAGAAGGTTGCTCAAGACACCAAGATCGGGGGACACTTAATTACAAATTACTATCTTTATTTTTACATTATTTTTATTTTAGTTTCAATAACAAAAACTTAGAGTTGGAAGTTATACTTTTGTTTTCTGAAAATGGGTCATTAGGGGAGCTTTTCTACTCTATGTGTTTGAATCTTTTTATTTATTTTGCTTTACTTTTCAAGATGAAGTGTGAGTAGTTCTCTTTACTTTTGCTAAAGGATACTTGAATCTTTAAACTTTTATTGTAATGATTTAGTTTGTGCATTCAATGTAAGTTTGATTATCTCTTAGTGTTGAGCAAATTCTTGTCTTTTATTATACTAAGATTGATTATTAATTTATTTGATTAATAGTTAATGATTGATTTAAGTATGATTTATGATATACATGTTCTTGGATTATTTTATTAGTGTTGATACATGATTATTTTCTAGTTTAGATGTAATTATGTATTGGTATGAGTGGATTAATACTCAAAAAAGTTGAACTAAAAATTTGTTGGATTTGAGTTTACTTGAAAAAAGGATTTAATGAATATCTAGGAGTATAAAACTGAATTTTTATGCCAAGTATTGAATTATTCCAAATAAGAAGGTTTAATGCTTAGAATGATATTCTTCACTAAGATATCTAGCTTTTTTTATCTAGTTTTTTCCATAATCACTTGTGTTCTTTTGAAATTAAGTCATTGTAATATTAGTTAAGGTGGATAGTCCTTTAGCAGAAGTTGTTTTTATTATTGATTTTTACCAAATTTTAATATTTTCTTTGTTTAAATATAGTTTTATTTGTTTAAGTTTCAATTTAATTGCATTGGTTTTATCATTTTAGTTTTTATTTTTAGTTTAGTTCTCTTTTCATCATTACAAACTTGAGATTTCTGTCCTTCATTAAACATAAGTTTTCATTCTAAAAATCTAAAATCTTTTTCAACTTACACAATTTTCCTTGGGTTCAATATTATGGTTTTTAATCTATATTTTTCGATATTACTAGCCAATCTAGTATACTTGCTAGACACCAATCAATGATTTATAAGTTTGTGTGTGTGTGCATGTGTGTGTGTGCATGTGTGTGTGTGTGTGAGTGTGTGTGTGTGTGTGCGTGTGTGTATGTGTGTGTGTGTGTGTGTGTGTGTGTATTTGTCATACACTTTGATCAATGTAAATGAACATGAATAACTATGTTTTTAGTGTTATATGCTATAAGATGAATGATGATCATGTTGAATTGTATCTTAAGTGTAATTAAACATAAGTGATAAATTGATATTGTTGTATGACCTAATGTAATATTATTGAGTCATTAAAGATTCATTAAGAGCTTGAACTTCACATAGTCAGGGATAGATAGGTATGCTTATAAGAGCCGGTGACTACAGATACCTAGTGTTAGCACCATAAGGTGCCTAGTGTTTGATACCTTTTGGTATCCTAATGATTTGAGAATTATATCTCCTAGTGTTCGATACTAAGTATTAAGTGATTGTTCCCGTTATCGACCATTATTGGGAATTCAGGCAATAAAAGAGTTTTGAATGATTTAGTGTTCCATTGTAATGCTAGTGTTTGTTACTGTGATTGATAATGAAATCGATATGTTAATTATTGCATGCAATTACTATTGATAATGGTTTTATGTGTTGATTAAAGTGCTTAGCAAGTATACTTAATTATTGAATGTTATTATGTTATATTGGTACTTGCATATCATATTACGACATATGTGACTTTATAAAGAATTCAATTGTATTATTTACCTCCCCACTAAACCATTGCTCAACACGAATATTTTTTTTCTTGTAGGTACTCAAGTGTAAAAGTGTCAGAATTCTTCGATCAACATCTGTAAGCCACTAGAGAATGAAGGTTGAAGTCTTATTTTTTAGGTATAAAATTTTTGTAATGTATAGTGTAGAAGACACGTAATATGTATTAGTGAACAAGTAACGCAAATATGTTATAAATAATTTTTTGACATAATATATGATTTTGTATATCTTATGGTATGGAAATTGTATGTAAAATCAAGACAAGTAATAAGATGGAATGGATTAGAATTGGTAGCGCACTCATATTCTTTAATGTATGATAATTTTTTAATTTTAAGAGATAAGTTTATTAGTATATGCTTAGTTACATTTAGAATTGAATAAGATAAGTTGAAAATATAGAGGATGGGCAAATCATCTTGTGAAATGAGTTTGATATGAAGGTGGATGGTAGGATAGAATAATATAGAAGTGCAATTAAGTTTTCTTGCAAGAGGTTTTAAACAAATGTTGAGTGAATTCTGTCAAAATTTTTTTAGTAATTAGTAACTACTATAATAATGACGATTTAAAAATGAATTTTTTTAATTTGAAACTTTAAGGACTTAAGATCGGTTTGTAACATTCGGTATCTGATTTTATTATCATACTGGTTATAGGGTGTTATGGTATTTTTAAGGGTGTATGCATTAGATATATGTTTTAAGATTTATTTCCTTTACACTATTTATTTATTTGCTTTATTATTTTCTTTTATTATGTATTATTATTGATATAAAAGGCATATATGTATGTTTGTAGCTTTAGTTCCTTTTATATGATTAAAGCTCATTAAGAGGCTTTGTATTATAATTAGTCGAAATGATTTGCTTTTCAATAAGTTTCATAATGATTTTTTATTTATTAGAAACTTAAGACATAGGAAAATAAATGTATAGAAGACTACATTGCCTAAAAATGCCATCTACCTATCAAAAATTTTTATGCAAAGTTGAGCCTTGAAAACTATCCAGAATTTGGACACAACCTACCTCATAGTTGATACCTAGACAACCCTGAGGGTAAACCTGACAGTCATGATTTTTGCTCTTGTAACTTAAATTTTACCCTATAGATGACCCTGAGGGTTGTCACATGTAGCCTAACAATTTTAAGGCACCCTATTTTTCCCAAAATGCAAGTTTTCTCACCAAAACATTACCGAAATCCACTCAAACTTTCTCGAATGTAAATAAAACTTTGTAAACACATATATAAGGTTATAACATAACCTACACAACAAGAAAATACTCAATTAACAATGGAAATTAGTAACAAAAAGTATTGATTTTTTTGTTGCTAATCAAAATTAACAACGAAAATTAGCAACAAAAAGAGTCATTGCAGATTCGACTGTTGATAAAATTTACCAACAAAAATTACAAGTTCCATTTCTAAATTTAACAATAGGAAAAGATTTTCGTTGCCACTTCTAACAATGAAAATTACAAATTTTGTTGCTAAATTTAACAATGAAAATTAATTTTCCGTTGGCAAATTCACTCACCAATAAAAAAAATTAATTTTCCGTTGGATCCCTAAGTCTTCAGATTTTTAGTCCAATTGAGCTGACTTAAAATAAATAAACTACAGTTACAAAAGTGCAATCATGAGAGACATAGGAAAAGAAGAGCTGACTTACAATAAATAAATAAGCTATCTACAATTCATAAATAGCTTTAACTTTATTTGCATATATGTTATTGGCAATATAGAAAAAAAAAGAAAAAGAAAAAATCAATGAAATAAAAATAAATATTCAAAATATAGACTAATTAAGCATATGATGTTTAAAATGTCTGCATGCTAAGGAAATGAGAGGTTTATAGATGAAAAATGGATATATTAGAAGCATAATAATAATAATAATAATAATAATAATAATAATAATAATAATAATAATAATAATAATAATAATAATAAAATATTATTAGAAAACGAACAATAGTAATAAGAAAAGGGACCATTATTTTACTAAAAAATAGGAAGAAACATTCAAAGGTGCTGACCTTTATTTCAACATAAATTCAATGTAATGAGAGAGAAAGAGAGATAGAAAGGGCACGTTGTTTCATAGCATTTGTATCTTCTTTAAATGATTATATAAATGCCACTATTGAAATGGTTACACACAATCACTCATCCTTATCAACCAAATAAGCAACACGATATTATATATCATATATCTCTCTCTCTTTCTCTAAATAAAACACACTAAGCTTTATCAGAATCATCAAAAAAGAATACAACATCCCATAACAAAATGAGATTACATTAATAGAGACCTTAATCATCAATATCTAGCTTTTAGACTCTTTTTAGTGACTAATAATGCAATTAAAAATACTCATAATTGGTATTTTGCTAACTCGGCTCACTATTCACATAAATTTCTTTTAGCATTAATTTTTCTAATTCTATGACTTACTTAGGAAATAGATCAAATCATGGAAACAAATTGAAATATTTAATACACCTTATAAGGTTTTATATATATGATTGGTTTAAAGTAGCAGTTTAGTACCATATGGAAAAAATGGATTTAATACACCATTCACATAAATAGTTACTGCATATAAACAATTCCCAAAAGTTAATAACAAGTGCAAATTAAATACCTTCACATAGGTAGATCTTCAACAAAGGGTGTGCTAAAGGGTAACTTCACAATTCTAGTAGTCACCTGGAACATCAAAATGTAAATTGGCATAACCCACTTCAGAAAAAACATCAAAATCTAAAAATAGAAAGGTCATAGTCACATAATAAGCTTAACTATAGAAACACATGTTAGAAATTTGATCTGGATTCATCACAATATCTAGGATCAATCAAGTAAATTCAAATGTAGAAATAAAATATTTCATTGCCTCCTCATGTTGCCCTTCTTTCAAGCTAGAATGCATCATTACATGAACTATAAACTTATCACCATCTACCCCATTCAAAACCATTTTATTATACACATTTAGAGCCCCATAAATCATTTTATTCATAACTAGTGCAATCAATAATGTATTCAAAGATGCAATCCAAAGACCTATACCAAATCTTATCATTCTATTAAAACTATTTATAGCATTATTGAACTTATTGGTTCTAACATAATTATTCAATAAGTAATTATAAACCTGTGAATTAGATTCAAGATTAAACCTTTTAGTAGTCTCAAATAAGTAATCAACAAGAACAATGGGCATCAAACCATATTTTCTCCAAATGAATTGGTTCAGTAGATATTGAGCTTGTTAAGAAGTCTCTGAGCATATATAAGGGAATGAAAGAGGAATGAAGGAATTATGAAGAGATTTGGAATGAGTGAAGTATGCAGCTGTGGCAATGGAAGGAGAAGAAAGGGGAATGGCAGCGAGAGAGAGGAGGGAGAAGAGAGGGAGAAAAAATCCAGATTGCAGAGGGTGACGAGGCATATTAAAGACAGAGCCATGGGAGAGGGGAGGCACTAACATTGGAGAGGAAAGGGAGAGAGAGAGACGACAGGCAAAAGGAGATGGAGATGGAGAGGGAGAAGGTTGCGGCAATGGGAAAATATGGCACCAAATGAAATATAAACTGAGAGCTAGGCTTTTTTCCTTAAATTCCCAATGGAATTCATCAACACCCTTGCCAATTTTTTCATTTTACAATGGAAGAACTTTTCTGTTGATAAATATTTGGCATTTATAATTTCCCAACGAAATTGTAATTTTTCATTGTTATTCTTCCTAATGGAATTACACTTTTTGTTGTTAAATCTACAATTCCCAATGGCATTTATTTTCTATCAATAAATCAAAAACAAAAATAGAATTTTGTTGGTAAATAACAACAGAATTTAATTTTCGTTGTTATTTTTTGTTGAAAATTTTTTTACCCCTTTTTGCGCCTTATTTTACGACGGTATCAATATTCCATCTAAAATTTTGGCACTAAAAGTTTCCTCCATTTTTAATGATGAAAGACAATGATTTTCCATTTCGGTCGTTAAAGCAAAAAATTCCCAATGATTTTGCCAATAGAAATATATTTTCGTTGGTAATTAACAACAGAAATCAAATTTCGCTGCTAATTACCAACGAAAATAAATTTCATTTGTAATTTACCCTTGCTAATTAAGCATGTTCTTATAGTGTTAATGTACTTGGAAAATATAAAATTCAATAAGATATGAATATGTATAAGATATATACATAATAAATTATATGTATATATTATATTTTTAGTTAATTTTTATGTTTATAATTCTATCTAATGTATATATGAACATGTGAATAAATTATATGAATACATACATGTATAAATATATGAATGAGCATACCCAATGTTATCATGATAATGTGACATTAGACTAAAATATAAAAATGCACAAGGTACATAATGGTGATTTACAAGTTCATAATGAATTTTTGCACAATTATTATAATTATATGTTCATGCCATATGTATATGAATATGCATACAGATTATACAAATACGGTTGAAAATGTTAAATGAATATGTATATGAAATGTGTGAATATGAAAATATGTGCATTAACTATGTATATATAGTTAAATTAAAGATTCACATGTTGAAAATGGAATGATAACAATAGAAAGTGATCATAGTTGTCTGTGTCTATGTTTAAGTTATGGATAGATAGGCATGCCTATAGAGATTTCACAACTGCTCTAGTAACACTAATTTGTGTCTTCATCTTAATACTTCAATATCTTCAATTCAAACATACAATCTCGAGAGCTATGTCTCTCTAGTGATGCCTTTCAAAGTATCCCTAGTTGATGCAATTATATGGTATCCTCTAGCTCCCATTATCTATACCTAGGCTTCCTAAAGCCTAGGATATTGGTAAATAGGCCTAGAAAGGTTATACAGCTACTCCAGTGACACTATGGTGTCATTATTATGAGACTTATGTCTCTCGAGTCTAATGCTTTGGCACTTCTAGTACATAATACTACTTGAGGCATATGCCTCTTTAATTGATACGTACTTGCTATCTCCAATTGATACTCACTTTGAGTATCTCCTATACCCATATCCACACCTTTAAAAAATAGTAGGCAAATGAACAATTGATCTATTTCCTATCCTAATTTATTCTATTCTATTTTGATGCAGTTTATTAATTGTAAATACCGATCTGATTTATAATTGCAATAACTAATATGGAATTTGGATTATATATTTTTTGATTTGGCAGCTAAATTATATAAGAATCCTATGCATGTATATCTAAATACATGAATGATTATGGTGTATAGATATATGATTTGATATAAAATTTGCTATTTGGTTTTTAATATTTGATATATTTAAATACATCTTCAGCCATAAAGATCATAGATGATTGTATAACATGAATTATACGTATGAAATTGGTCTTTTGAATGTTCTCTTCATCATTCTTAAGCATCCCATAAAGCTTGGTGATCGTCTTGTTCATTACATGCATGTTATAATTCATAACAAATGGATCATAATCATCAGTCAATGAACCTAAGATCAAGTCAGTGGCCAATTCCTTTGGGACTTGTACCTCAAACTTCTCAAGAGTATCAAGATATCCTTTCATCTTGAGTACATAGGTACTAATAGGAGTATCCGCAGCCATCTTACAAGAAATCAAGGCCTTTGTTGTCACGAACCTCTCGTGACGAGCTTGTTCTTGGAACATCTCCTTGAGGTACACCATGATCACATAGGCCTCTTGGTCCATGAATTGCTTTTGCAAATTGGGTACCATAGTGGTTAGCATCAGACAGGTCACATCATTGGAGTCACTCTTCTTAGTCTCAAAAGTTTCCTTTTGAACTGTAGAGGCATTCCTAGCAAGTTCTTCGGGCAAGGGTGCATCCAAAACATATGACTTTTTCTCTTGCTTAAGAACAATTCTCAAGTTTCGAGACCAGTCTATGAAATTGGTGCCATTCAGTTTCTCCTTTTTTAAGACCGATCGCAATGAAAAGTTGTTGTTTGAAGAAGCCATTTTTAATCTACAATAAATTTAGCAAGATTAAATGAGGTCTTAATAAAATCCCACAAACTGAATTAATATTCCTTTAAATAATTTGCTTTAGTGATTTATTGTGGGGCAAGATTTACTTTTCACAACAACTCATTAGTCAAGCTGAGCTTGTACACCTAAAGAGTTAAGTTACTTAGGTAGGAAAACTCCAATCATGTCTCATACATGACTCTTGGATCAAATAGGCTAACATCTTAAGATGTTATAGCACAACCCATTTATTTGTTGCCTAGGTCCAGGCTTCCCTTTCCATGTTAAGTCCAATCTACATTCACAACCCATGCCTCATAAAGATAATCGAGCACATCTAGGACTCCTAGTCTAAGTGATCGATGATCGATGCCTTGACATGTTTCGAATTAGGAAGGTAACTTTGTGACTTACTATTTTAGGGATTCATTTTATTATGACTTATATGGCATACACTTTGTCATCCATTCATAACATGTATATATATGTGTATAAAGTAAAGCATGACAAAACATGGGCCCAAAAACCTACAACTAAGATTCTATACTATTACATATGAATCTTCAAGTTAGGCTTCTCCACTCCGATGGGATGGGCTTCATCTTGATTAACAAAGTCTTCAAATAAATTCTATTCTAAGAAATAAATGAAACTTTTACAATAATCCATAATGGCACATAGGCCATATTTCATTACATAACCCAGGACCCATGAATGCACCATGCATATTCATTCATCACACAAAATAAGCAATCAAATATACATAACATTCATGGTAAAACAAAGTCCAATTTTAATTAATTAAACCAAGCCCATTAATGGAAATTGTGTACTTGTACTTTTAAGAGAAGACCCTGTAATGGGCCTAGGCCAAAGCCTAATGGACTAAATCCTCTTATTGAATAATTTCTCTTAAAATCCCAAAACAAAAACTAGTTAGATTTGTACCATAAATCAACTCTAGTATAATTTCCAATTTTGTCATTTTTAATATTATGTCATACAGCCCATAAACATTAAAAATACAAATAATATGAACCAAAATGAATTAAAACATAAAAATTCATGAAGAACATATATCATACATGGCATTGAAAATAAAACAAACAAACAATGTGAGACTAGTTGTTTAATGCTCATATAATGCCACAAACAATGCATAAACACTTAAAACGATTTTATGAGCCATTTAATAACCTAAATAAGGTCATAAACATTGAGTTAAGGTTCTGTTCAGATCTAATCTAAATGTTTTTTTATCCATTTTAATCAAAACAACACAAATAATGTTGATTAAACATGAAACAAACACAAACTAGTCATTTTTTAAGTGATTTGTAAATTAAACAATTAAATTGTCATGGACCAGAATTAAAACCATTTTTAAAACATGTCCAGACCTGTAATTAATATTTAAAAATCACTTACAAACATACCAAACAAGTTTTTACATTTAATTTTGAGAAACTAGTTGTTGACAATCACATATCATGCAAACTAGCACCTAGTTTCAAGATTAACATGTACAATCATGTATATATAATTAAAACCAAACATGAACAGCTCTAATAACATCTTAGGACAGCATATTAACATTTCATAATAATTATAATACCTAATAAAACATTTAAAATCATTTTTACCCTAAACCAATGCAAAAAAACTCAAAACAGAAAATTTCAGCATTACGATTAATGTAACGAACAATTTTAATCAAGTTATAATGCATCCAAAGCACTAAAAAACATGATTAGGCTCTGATACCACTGATGGGATATAATATGGCATAAACATAATGATCATGTAGCAGAAAAATTAAAAATTTTGATCATACATGCCACGCAATATACAATATCGAATCGAAACATGCAATTTTAGGATTTTAATAAACTTACAACCTTGGATGTTCTTCAAAACTTGATTTTGTCAATGGCCAATATATAAAATAGACTTGTATATATCTAATCTCGATCCCAAATGCCAAAGGTGCGGCCTTTGCACTACACCACTCTATGCTCACACACACACTTGCAAAGATGGCTTAAAACCTAGAGTGCTAGCTCTATGGATTTTATATTTGCCAATGGGTATTCAAAAAAAGACACAAGATCTGATCTTGTTCTTTCTAAGGTTCACAAATTGCTGCCTAAAATCCAAGAGAAAAAGAAAGAATTATATCCTCTTGAAAGTGGCGGCAATGAGAGAGGAAAAAAAAACTTAATTAGCAAAGTTATTTCTTATCAATTTATATCACTTCACTTAGGGTTTTGTGGGTGCCGAAATTCACTAGCATTTAGGTAGTAATTTTAGTCTCCATCACTTCCTAATTAAGTGATATATCTTAATTCAAATTCCTTTAGTTTTAAATTTAAATTAATTTAAAATGGCATAAGACATTTAATCAAAGTCCATCACTTATTTAGGGATTTTGCACATGCCAAAATTCACTAGCATTTTACCTTTGAATTTCGGCCACACTCTCTCCTAATTAAGTGTTTTATCTTAATTCAAATGCTATTAGAATTTAATACTCAATTACCTTAATTATCCAAAGATAATTAATTAATTGACATTAAACCTAGTAATGCCGATTTTCCCTCTCTCATGGACCAAGGTCCATTTAGCAATTTTAATAACCATTACACACATTAATTTGACTTTAAGTAAAAGTCCAAATTAATGCCCAATACTCTATTTTAAATATTTTAAGCCCAATGCTTTGTGTGCGATCCTATAGGTCCATTTAATATTGGCAATGAAATAATGAATAATTAAAAGGCTATATATGTTCTCTAGCAAGATATTATAGCATTCCAAATTAAATAAAAATACAAATGGCATTTAGTGACCTATTGCAATTTTGCATAGTCCCTTACCCTTAAATATCAGAATTAATATAAGGCATGAAACTAGTCATCCTTATATATACTAATTTCGTTCTTGATACTCCAGTGACACTGAACTCACAGATAAATAATGATTACTCATTAATTCATCTCGTTATGGCCATACACTTCTCAGTTCATTGATCAAATGGCCGATGATATTTTCTCTCTTATCGAGAGGGGTAATCCCTTTACTTCTCTCATGCTCTCTAACATGAATTAATGCATACCTAATCATACCCATACTTGTCATCCTGTTACTAGTATGTTAGGTGTATGTCAAAGTACACAGTAATTCATAAAGAGTTTCATAGATATTTTAGGTCTAAGAACTCCAATGCAAAACTTGCACATAAAAAATACTTATGACTTGTACCATATAGTGTTCTCATGAATGGATCAAATCTAGATACCATATTCTAAACATGTATCTATGAACTCTGATTGACACTCTAGTCCTTATGATCTGTAAGATAGAACTCAACTTATCAGAAAGTGCATACTAGTCTTAATTCATTTGTTATTCCCATAGCAATGACTAACTAGGGATATTTAGAATGAAGTCTCAATTGTTTCAAAGTCTTACAACCATATGCCTCACACATGATAACTTAAACTAAAACAACATTCTTGGATAGTTTTATCATTTGATATGCACAGGAATACAGTAGATAAAATAAATGCCTCATTTATTAACCTAAATATTTTATAACATTGTATTGGGGCTAGGGTTTACACTAACAATATTAAGATATTATTAGCTCACAAAGGTATTCAAGTATGGGTAAGCTAGATAATGAATTGCAATCTCATAAAGTGAAATTGAAGTACTATATTATTTTATATAAATTAATTATTAGATCAGTTTATAACAGATTGGAATTTGTCATTGATCTAAAATGGGTAGTAAATCATTAAGTATGACTTAGTATATGAGTTGTTTTTTGCAATGTAGGTATGAAATAAAAGACTCGCTTAAAGTGAATATAGAGAAGTTTTAAAGAAGATTTCCCATAAGGTGCAAGTTATTGATGTACTTTCTTTAATTGTAACATTTAAAAGGTATGACCGGTGTCTAGTAAGTGTACTAGATCGGCTAGTAATATAAGAAAATATAGATTAAGACCCTAAATATTATACCCAAGGGAACATGAATTACTAAGGATAATATCTATGTATGAATTGAATAAATCTGAGATTATTTCCCAATGTTTTCGATTTAAGAACTAACTAAGTAAATAATTAACTAAAACAAAAACTAAAATTAGACAAACATGAATTAAACACAAAGCAATAACTGAAATACTCTTGCTAAATGAACTATCCATCTCAACTTCCATTGCAATGACTCAATAACAAAAGTAGCACAAGTGATTATGAAAAAACCAGATAAATAAAGCCTGATATCTTAAATCAAGTATATCTTTCTTAAATATCAAATTGTTTGTTTAAGGACAATTTAACACTTAGCATAAAAATCTAGTTTTAACTTCTTAAACATTCATTAAACTCTTTTTCAAATAAATTCAACTTCAATTTATTCTTAGTTCCTCCTTTCTTATTATTAACCAATATTACCAATAAACAATTACCTCAAAATCAGAAAATAATCATGCATTGACACTAAAGAATTAATCTAAGAATATGCAAATCATACGTTATGCTTGAATCAATTCTTAGTTATTGAACCAATAAACTAATAACCAATCTTAACATAATCAAAGATAATAATTTGCTCAAAATTAAGAAATAATCAAACTTGCATTGAATTAAAGCACAACTAAGTCATTATAATAAAAGACTAAGGGTTTAAGTTTCCTTTAGCAAAAGAGAAGAAAATTACTTACCAAACATGATGAAAATAAAAAAATAATTAAAATAAAGATAATTGAAAACTAAGAAAATTAGAAAAATAGAGCTAAACTATTATACAAAATTTAACTAAAGAAAATTAAAACTAAAACTAAAGAAACAACAGAAGTAAAGAGGCTTGCCCTCTACATCTCATTAGCTCCCCTTTCTTTGGTGTCTTGGTGCCCTTTTATAGCTGAATTAAGCTATCAAAAGAAGAAATTATGTGCCTTGAAACTTCCTAATCCAAGTAGTAAAAGACTTCCTATTTCAATGAAGAAAAACTTCCAATTTAAGCGAATGCTCTTAAACTGGTAGAATAAAACTTAAAACCAATGAATCAGAACATCTGAAACTTCAATTAACAACTCATTCGGGAGAGTAGTTAAGCCAATTCCACTGAATAGCCAGCAATTACCCTTCAAAGAAGTCCATTCAGTAGAATCACATTTTGATTCCACTGAATGGTCTTTTTTCTTTACTTTAAAAGGGTCATTTGGTAGAATCTAGAAGTGATTCCACCGAATGGACCACTTTTAGACTAAATGTCGATGTTTTTCTTCTTCTTTGTTCCTTAACTTGTGAAATTCTCCTTTTAGTCCTTCAATTTCTTCTTTTTCATTTAATTTTACACCTACAAACAATAATAAACTCAATTAAGACCTTAAATTGCAACTTAACAAATTAAACACTAATTTAACATAATTACTACTAAATTAACTCACTAGACATACTGAAAACATTGTAAAAACATAATTTAAATCACACTTATCAAATACCCCACACTTAGCCTTTGCTTGTCCCCAAGCAAATCTAAATCAAACAACTTCTCAAAATAATCAAACTTTAAATAAGAATTATGCATTTCAAAATCAAGCTTAGCAACCAACAAGAGCACTTAACAAAATTCTAACTAAAATAAATTCAATCAAGAAGATATTAGCTAGTTTCCATATGTATGTGTGCATGACCAAATTATTTTAAACACCTTCAAATATTAAAACCCCAATGCATTTCATAGTCAAGCTTTAAAATTGATGCACACCTCAATGTGCAAGTGGTTTTGCACTTAAAACTCTAGAAACACCATAAGCCTCTCCTTTGGCATTGGAACCCAAAGGTCATCTTCGCTAAGCAACTCAAAAGCAAATTTAGAATCACATAGGTCTTTAAGGGTTGTAACGGAGTTTGGGTATTGGTTAATAAAGAATAGATAAAAGATAATCAAGAAGAACAACCACTTTATGATAAGATAGACCAAATTCCTAAAATTTCAAACTTCTAAGCACATAACTTTTTTTCCATAATTGCTTACTCATTCCATTACAAATCAAGCACTTTTTAAAGAAATGATTAATAAAACTCCTCTCAATTTCACAATTCATCTCTTTTAGAAATCACAATTGCTTTTCCTTGTAAATACCCCACACTTAAAATCTTTCCATACATGCTAGCTTTATTTTTTTTCATTTTCTTTCTTTTTTTTTCTCTTTTTTTTTTCTTTTCATGTGCTAGCCTCATTATAAAAAATTATTAATAACAATGGTAATATAAGGAAAATTTTCACTAATTTTTTGACTTCATCCATACTCTTTGCCATAAACTTCTCACAAACTTCTTTTACACTCTTCAATTTCCCAACAAAAGTTAATCTATTCAATCCTAAAGTGGCAAATTCTAGAAGGAAAGATAAAGGCTATTTAGGCTAAATGGTAAAAAGATAAGTGTAACAAGAAAAATAAATATAGCACGCACTAAGCATGCCTCATTAGGCTTAAAATGGCTTAACAAGGGTCAAATGTATTAAAAAGGTAGGAAAGCAGTCATAATAAAGCTCAGAACAAAAAATATTGCCTAAATCACTTTTCAAGTTGTTTGAGTTGCTTTTATGCTTTGAAGGGCAATGAGGAAGGTTCTAGTGTTACTTAAATTCCTTACTCAACTATTTTAATGCATTATTTTTTTATTTAAAAACTGATCTTTTGTGCTCAAAGATTGGAAACTATCAAATATAAATCAAGTTGAATGTTAAACTAGCTAAAATTTTATTAAACAACATGCTTGTCTTAATGCCTAAGAAAGATTTTAAACACTGCACATTCTAAATTCAAGTTTAATATGTTTAATTTTTTAGAATAAAACTGGGGCAAATTAAGATAAATGTACAATACATGATATGTAAACTAAACTACTCAACTAACATGAAAAACTAAAATGAAAAACACATGCAAAATTAAACAAAAACAAGACTACTAGACAAACTAGCTAAAACAATTCATGAGTAAGAATAAGTAAGATAAGAAAACTCCCTTAATATGATCTTCAAAATCTAGCTCAGCTGAGCTCTATCCCCCTCTTTAAAATCTTGCTGTCCTTAGCAAAGTAGCAAAAGTAGAACTCTCACTACACAAATTATGAGAAACAAGTAAGAGGACAAGAGGAATTCAACCTAAAACACCCCACACTTGAAGGAAAACAAGACTAGCATAAGCAAAGAACCATAATTAAGCCAAAATGAGACATGAAATTAAAGGAATAAGGCGAACAATTTAAACATGCCTCTAGAACCAAAATAGTGCAAAAATCAAGGCCTAAAAATCATGGTATGCAAAAAATATGCATGTCATCAAGTGTGCATGAAGTGAGTGAAAGCATTGATAATCATGGTTGTCAAGTGAGATATGCACCTAGTTTGAAAATAAATGTATGAAGGCTCATTACACAATATCACTATTTTGCAAGATTGACCTCAAGTATATGAGTGCTTAATCTTAAGCCTAAAATGAATTTGTAATGATTTGGCTTAATAAAATTAAGCGCAAGATTGCAGTTGGTTATGGTAAGCACAAAACATCTAAGTCAATATAACAACAATCTCAACCTAAATCAAACCAACAATGAGGTTTAATCTTAAACTATAAGTATGCAAGAGCAAATGGCATGCAAAGTAAACATATCGAAACTCAATATGAAGCTCTTAAGCAACCTATTTTTAAAAACAATAAAGTCATACCAAATCATGGAACTCAATCTAAGCAATAAAAGTGAAGTATTGAGCAAATTAGAAACTGGTGAAAAATTGCCCCTTAAACTTCAAAGTGAAATTTAAATGTTTAAACTTCATTTTTAGGGCCTCAAACTAGCTAGAATGGAGGACTTTTCCCCAATACAAAATGTTCGTCATGAAATGAGCTTTTCGAAAACATATTATAATAAGTAAACAGATACATGTAGCAAAAGTTATGAGCAAAACAATCTAGGCTTTAATAAAGACTTAAAACAAGTGATATTGTGCAAGTGATTCAATCTGAAATCATACGTGTGTGCAGTGAGTAGTGTTTGTTGTGTGAACGAGTTAAGGTATGTGAGTGAAGTGTGGAAATGCAAGAGTAGAGTGAGTTAATTGTGGGTGAGTTGTGGTGTTTAAATGTTCAAGGGGTAATAGGGGAGTGTGTGGGGGTGAAGGAATGAGAGAGGAAAAGAAAATTTGGAAGTATGTGTGCATCTGTGCATTTTAAATTGGCCATTCGGTGGGGTTAGAAGACCCATTCGGTGGAATGATGATTCTCATTCTACCGAATGGTCTTCTCCTGGAAACTTAAGCTAAAATTAAAAAACAAAGCATGAATAATTGAGGGCATTTGGTGGGATGAAAATGGGCATTCGGTGGAATTAAAACTTATTTTACTGAATGCGTCCTCACTGGAACAACAAGGAACAATTTAAAGCAATCAAGCAAAACTTCAAGCATTCCTCATTCAGTGGAGTCAAAATTGATTCTACCGAATGCCAAAATCCACTCTGTAGAATCAAATTCTATTATACCAAATGCTAAGCCTTTGCACAATTGATTTTTTTTCTTTGTAGCAAAACACCGCTACACACAATTCTAACTTGGTATTCACCTAGTTTTTAGCTCTTATGCTCTAATTTTCTCCTGATTAACATCAATCAACCCTATTAGATTATTTTAATCATTTCAAACCAAGCTAACTTAAGTTACTCCTTTATACAAACTCAACTCAAAATGCAACAACTCATGAATAACTGATATAAAACATAAACATCTGTTATTTTGCATTTCAAACCCACTTCTAACTTAGCATATGATTACTCTCCCTAAGTTCATAAAGCAGATAAAGACATCACACATCTCAAAAGAAAACATGCTCACAAGAATCAATTAACCTTAAGTTCAACTAAATTTTGTTTCCCTTCAATTGGCACCCTAAAAACATATGAGTTCTCCCATTAATCTAAAAGTACATCCTAATTTAAATATGATAATTAAGTGCAAGTCTCATTAGAAATAGCTTCTATCTCAACCTCTCATTCTTAACTCATGAATTGAAAGACATAAACACACTAAAAACATAAAAAAAATAAGATTTAAACTATGGAACCCTATGCAATTAAACTAAAATTAAAAATAACAAACAAAGCAGAAACTCATAAAAATTCAAGAGAAGAGTTAGAAAAGTTCTAGTTTTTTGAGTCCCAGCTCGACTCATATTACTCTCTCTAGAGGCTGAGCTTGTGATCCAAACATAGGTCTCTCCGAACTGTGCTCCTCATTTTCTCCCATCAGTAGTAGAAACTTGTCATAATTCACAACAGCTGGAAATTCCATATCTTTAATGAAGTATGACTCCACCTTTGGTTCCTCAAAAAAAAACTCTACCGGCTCTTCTAGCCTAAATAAATTCTTCAAATGGACTGAATTCAGTGCTTCCACTTGAGAATTAAACACTTCTTGCTCCTTTGGTGATAAATTCTCCACAAAGGGTTCAAGTACACCTTCCAATAAACACAAGACTTATCTTCCAATATGAATTTTTCCTTTTCTTCCTCATGCTCCTCAAAACTACAAACTTCCCTATCCATCATTAATAAATGATTTGTTTCCTCCTCCTTACCACCATCACCTTGAAATTTCAATGAAACACTCAAGAGTTCAAGCTTAGATTCCATTCTCTCAATTCCTTCTTCTTTATCCCTCAATAAACTCTCTTGATTCTTGATTGTTCCCTCTTGATTCCTTAACTTCTCTTTTTAAATTCTAAAATTTTCCTCTTTAATCCTTAATTTCTCCTCTTGGATTCTTAACTTTTCCTCTTGAATCCTTAATTTCTCCTCTTGGATTCTTAACTTCTCCTCTTAAAGTCTAAAGTTCTCCGCTTGACTTCTTAACTTTTCCTCTTGACTTCTAAATATAGCCTCCCACTCGTCTCTTTTAGCTAAAAATTTATTATCATTACGCAAAAGCAAGTCAAGAAGAAATTGATTTTTTGAGTTACAAGCCTCTTTTGAATATTGCAATTCTTGAATCTCTCTCCATTTGTGCTCCCAAAACCCATGGAGAATAAGACTCTTCAACAAAGTATGGTGGTGAATAAGGACTTGGTGCATGGGTACTCGTGAACTCCTTTGTTTTTCTCTTTAAATCATTCAATGGCTGTTGTAAAAGGAACAATGTATGATCTTGGACATTATCTTACATCATCTTGAAAAATGGATCAATTTTTTTCTGCAAAGAAAAATCACCAAATCAAAAATAAAATAAAATAAAATCTTGAACTAATTCAACCAAAGATATTAAACAAAAACAAAATCGTTGTTCCCTGACAACGGCGCCAAAAACTTGATCAGTGCCTAGCAAGTGTACTAGATCAGCTAGTAACATAGGAAATATAGATTAAGACCCCAAGTATCGTACCCAAGGGAACATGAATTGCTAAGGATAATATCTATATATGAATTGAATAAATCTGAGATTATTTCCCAATGTTTTTGATTTAAGAACTAACTAAGTAAATAATTAACTAAAACAAAAACTAAAATTAGACAAACATGAATTAAACACAAAGCAATAACTGAACTACTCTTGCTAAATGAACTATCCATCTCAACTTCCATTGCAATGACTCAATAACAAAAGTAGCACAAGTGATTATGAAAAAACCAGATAAATAAAGCCTGATATCTTAAATCAAGTATATCTTTCTTAAATATCAAATTGTTTGTTTAAGGACAATTTAACACTTAGCATAAAAATCTAGTTTTAACTTCTTAAACATTCATTAAACTCTTTTTCAAATAAATTCAACTTTAATTTATTCTTAGTTCCTCCTTTCTTAGTATTAACCAATATTACCAATACACAATTACCTCAAAATCAGAAAACAATCATGCATTGACACTAAAGAACTAATCTAAGAACATGCAAATCATACGTTATGCTTAAATCAATTCTTAGTTATTGAACCAATAAACTAATAACCAATCTTAACATAATCAAAGATAAGAATCTGCTCAAAACTAAGAAATAATCAAACTTTCATTGAATTAAAGCACAACTAAGTTATTACAATAAAAGACTGAGGGTTCAAGTTTTCCTTAGAAAATGAGAAGAAATTTACTTACCAAACATATGAAAATAGAAAAACAATTAAAATAAAGATAATTGAAAACTAAGAAAAATAGAAAAACATATCTAAACTATTATACAAAATTTAACTAAAGAAAATTAAAACTAAAACTAAAGAAACGACAGTAGTAAAGAGGTTTACTCTCGACATCTCATTAGCTCCCCTTTCTTTTGGTGTCTTGGTTCCCTTTTATAGATGAATTAAGCTGCCACAAGAAGAAATTATGTTCCTTGAAACTTTCTAATCCAAGTAGCATAAGACTTCCTATTTCAATGAAGAAAAACTTCCAATTTAAGCGAACCCTCTTGAACTGGTAGAATAGAACTTGAAACCACCAAATCAAAACATCTAAAACTTCAATTAACAACTCATTCGAGAGAGTAGTTAAGCCAATTCCACCGACTAGCCAACAATTACCCTTCAAAGAAGTCCATTTAGTAGAATCACATTTTGATTCCACCGAATGGTCATTTTTCTTTACTTTAAAAGGGTCATTTGGTAGAATCAAGAAGTGATTCCACTGAATGGACCTCTCCTAGACTAAATGTCGATGTTTTTCTTCTTGTTTGTTCCTTAACTTGTGAAATTCTCCTTTTAGTCCTTCAATTTCTTCTTTTTCCTTTAATTTTACACCTACAAACACCAATAAACTCAATTAAGACCTTAAATTGCAACTTAACAAATTAAACACTAATTTAACCTAATTACTACTAAATTAACTCACTAGACATACTAAAAACATTGTAAAAACATAATTTAAATCACACTTATCAAGGTAAAATGTGTATTAAATCATGAATATATAAACAAATTTGTAAGAATATAAGACTTGCTTTGTACAAAAATGTACATAAGGTGACATGATATATGAATATTGAACTATAAAGTTAAGTTTTGATAACTTATGATATGACTTGTAGTAAGGTTTGTATACGATTTGTTAAAAGAGTTTCGGTAGCACTCCTATCATCTTTTAGGATATATGGGGGTGTTACGCTGGTGAATCGCAAGATTCATTTATCTTATTAGAAATATGATGAGATTTTTAAAATGCCTTCTCTTGAGAAGAGAAAAATTAGGTCAAATTTTTTATTGTTTCAAAATAAGGTGGATTAAATTTATATTAGTGGCAGGAATACTACTGAAATATGAAATTACCTTTATATACTTTTCGGATATCTCACAATTTGACTTGGGTAATGTTTTCCCAAAAAGAACTGGACAATTTTTCAAAAAAAAAACATCTAAAAAAATTGGATAGAAATGTGTATTTAGAATATATTAAAATTGTCTCTTTTCTTCAATAAAAATCAAATTTTATTAATAATATAAAAAGTATATCTGAAAGGTTTAAAATAAATTATAAAATTTTTAATTTAAAAAAATACATAGAACTAATGAAATTACTGGAAAAAATCTCTAAACATCTTCAATGAAAATATTAGTGATGGTATATGTTACGCACAATCTTACTTTCAATAAGAAATTCAACCCATTTATTGTCTACAGTAAAAATTTTGAATCACCTTCCATTTGAAAAGACAGAAAACTTTCACTAAAAAAAGACAAATAATTTTCAGTGGAGAAGACAAATAACTTCCATTGGGGAAGGCAATAACCACCAAATCAAGAATAACAAACTTACATAACAAAAATTTAAATTGCATTCAAACTTAATTAACACAAACAAAACATATTTACAAAAACACAAATAAGATTCAAGCAAATGCAAAAATCAAATTTGATATCAAAAATGTCAAATCTCAGTTTATTGAAACAAAATACCAACAAACCAAAAAAAATAAAAAAAATACAAAATTAAAGACAATAAAAAAATTCATATCTATACTGATTAGAAAAGTACTATAGAAAAATTGTAAAAAAAATTAAAAAAACAACAAAAAAATTGAAAACACAAATAAAAATTAAAGAAGAAAAAATAAGAATAAAATTGTCGTCCGTAGATAAATTGAGGATAGTCCTAAAGTTAGACGGAGAACATAAAAACTTTTAAATTGAGAAAGAAATAGAAATTAGGATTTTGAGAGAAAAGGATTAAAATTGTCTCAACATCAAATCTTGGTTTCAATGCATGCAAGAAGATTATACTTAGTGTAAAGCAATAGTTTAGGTTTTATAGTTAAGTTTAAAATTGAGTGAGGATGGCACGAGTGCGGGCAAACTCCAACAATATTAATGTATGGGTCCCAAGATTTTATTGAGGTTCTTTGCGACATTATCTTCAATATTCATGCACTTTAACTCTATAATCCCAAAAGATCATGCGCAATGGGCCTTTAAAAAGAAAGAAATTGTTTATAATACAACATAATGAGATTGATACGAGAAGATACGAGGGAGATCCATCTTAGCTTGAATCTGACTTTTGAAATAATTGATGGGAAAAAAAGTTTGGCTTTTTGGAAAGAGGTAGATGAGATTGAGTAGCCAATTTCCTATCTTGTTTAATGGGGTGAGATTGAATATTTTTGATAAGGCAATTATGGTTGTTGATCCAAATAATGAGAAGGTTAAAATTTTTTAAATGAAATATTAAATTTATATTTATATATAAAGCATATACCATTACAAAATTTGCTTTCAATTATAGAGTCAACAGTATACAATTATAAATTAATCAATTTTATAAATTAAAAAAAAGTCAAACTGAATTAGATATACTAAAAACAATATTGCTAATAATTCATTTGCTAATTAGGCCTAGTGGCACATCTATCCTTTCAATCCCCCGTTTTAATTTTTTATTTTTAAATGCTAAATGATTAATGGGCCTAGAAATAACGCATGATTAGACTAGGAATAATTGCAATTTAATTAATGGAAATTAAGAGTTTTGAAGTTGTGGGTTTCCTTTAATTGAATAAGCTTTGCATTGCACCCGCTTAATTAGAAAAGGAATATAAAAGAGGAGACATGAAGAATCTTTAAACAAAAGGCTTTTAAGTAGCGGCTGAGAACCAACCCCAAATCCTTGAATTGCAATCTAGTATTCCGTGCATAGTGCGCATGGGTGCCCATCGTTCAACCAGTAGCGTGTGCTGATCAGATAATATGCACATGCAGATACATTATGCACAAAGACACCAGATAGTGCCTAATATGAAATTATATTTTGCACACAGTTAGATATAATTTATGGATTTGTAATTTTCTATTATCATTTTGAAATTCTAGATATTTTTAAAATTAAATATTTTTTATTTTTTTAAAATTTTGGAACAATTTTTATAATTTTTCAAAAATTTGGGATAGTTCAATTATTGAATCAATTCAATTTAACTAAATATATATTAATCAACTTATAAAAATATAATCTCATCTTAGTTAACAAATACTTATTATTCTATAAATATATTTCAAATTTACATACAAAGTAAATATTACTTAAGAAGAAATTTTTCAAAAAAAAAAAGAATAAATAAATAAACATATAATAAACATAAATACTTTTGAAATTTTTCAATAAGTATAATCAAAATTTAAGTTAAAGTTCAAAAATATAAAAAAAAACTAATATTCTACAATTATATTGTCATTGATTTGAGAATTTTAAACAATATCTAAAAATAAAAGAACAAAAAATTAGATAATTAGACAAAAAAAAATTCCAAATATTTTTTAAAAATCTTTCAATTTCTCAAATTCAATTCTAAATTCCCTCCTAAATACTTTTAATTTTTTCTCTTTTTTCGTTATTAAATCTACCACAAAAATTTTATTATATATAATAATTATATATAATTACATTATTAATTTTTTATTTTTTCAATATTTAATGCTATATAAATTAACATTGTATCACTACGTATCAATATTAACATTATTTATACTAACACTATATAAATTTTATATTACATTATAAATTTCATATTATATTATAAATTTTATAGTGGAAAAGCGCAGTAAATAAGTGATGTGATTAATTTCAAGATGAGTAACTAATAGTAAGTGTTAGTTAGATTAGTTAGAGAAACCAACTAACTACTTAATAAAGACTCATCTACAATTACCTAGTTAAGTAGGGGTGAGCATGGTCTGCTACCCGGTTTATTAACAATTTTATTAACCAGTCCGTTAATTTCAATTAACCACTATATCTGTTTCAATTTTTAATCAATTTTTTTTAATTGATTACTGGTTAACAACTAAAAAATTTTGATATATAAATTTATAAATTATACAATTTGTAATATTATTTTTAATAGACAAAAATGCTTTAGAAAAGAAAAAATATGAATTAAATATAATATCCATTAAAAGAATAAAAAGAAAAATAAAATTTGAATAATTAATTATAAGAATTAAATATATTCAATATGAGACTAACAATAAAGTGATAATTATGTACATGCAATAAACAAATAATAGTAATAAAAAAGATAAATTTCAATGTTTATTTGCTAAAAATATGTATTATAATAATATTTTAGAAAGTTATATATCATAATATTTATAAACTACAAAAATAGTAAAAAAAGTTTAAATGTAAAATTTAAAATATAATATATAAAATATATATAGATTGGTTAACCGTTAACTGATTTTTGAAAGTAAAAATCATAAATTTAAATTTTCGATTTGATTAACTTAAAAATCGACTCACTTTCATATCAATTTTTTTATTAACCAAAATTTTGATTTTTTTTTGCTCACCCCTATAGTTAAGGATTAATTATTAGTTACTCAGCTTGAAATTAACAGTATTGATAAGCAATATTAAATATCATCTTTAAATTAAATTAATCCTGCTGATAATTTTTTTAGTTGCAAAAATAATTAATAGAGACACGCATTTCAAAAAGAATTACATACATATATAAGCATTGGTGCTAAAAATAAAGTAGTAATTGAGTAACTTTAAAAGTAAATGAAATTAAATTGTTAAGATAATTAAGTAATGATAATACACAAAAAAATAAATCATAAAATATAAGCTAAGACCAGCCCATTAAGGACTTCCCAGAAAGGTCAAGTATCAAGAGACTAAAGGCCTAGTATCAAAAGACTATAATTCAAGACTTTAGCTCTATAAATATAGCAGGTTCATTCAAAATGCATATACTTGGTCTCTCTTTAGCTCTCTTTTTTATATTTTCTCCAGTTATTGCGGTTACTAACATAAGCATTGGAGCTCTAATACTTGATTCGATTGGGCTAGTCTCCTTTTTGCATATATTGAAGCTCTCTATCCGATTGAATACCACACATCTTGTTTAAGTGAACTGTATCCTTTTTTGTTAATGGTCTCTCTTTATTCTATGAAATTTTGAGATTTATCATTTGGTATTTTCATTGAGAGATAAAATTGAAGCTAAGTTGTTCAGCTTGAACCCAAATGAAGGACGTTTGTTCCATAGCCACTTCTCACAAAAAAGCTTTCAAGTTAAAACTCTAGATCTGCTCTTGCTTCTCTGTAAATTAATGATGGAGTTCGAGCTATGAAATGACTACTTTATACCCTTCCTAGACAATTATGTCACATACCACCTTGTATGCAATCACTCACACATATAGCTTGTAATGGCTTCAACACCGGGTCAGTCGTAAATAGTACCTTCCGGCAGTGAATAGTATTTTCCAGATCCGAGAGGACACCCGAAAGTCGAAAATATTTTATTGAACCATTTGAAAGAAATAGTCATGGTGAGCATAGGGTTGAAATTTGAAGTGAATTTGAGGTCAAATAGGCCTCCAAAAGTCAAAAATACGAAAAAGGTAGCGAGTCAATTTCTCTGATAGGAAAAGAGACTTGATTTTTCTTAAATAATTAAAAATAGTAAACGAACTCCGAATACCGCCAGATTTTGCGTGCCTACATGAATTTTTATGTAAAATATTTTGATGATGAGAATGGAATTTTTCGGTGACTCCGGCAGTTGTCGAATCGGACTCCGATTGAGCCAAAAATTTACGTCCTACCTATTTTTGATGTTTTAAGAATGATGGAATTAAAATTGAAGTGATTTGAAGTTTGAAAGAGAGAGAAATTTCATTGGGCTTTAGAAAGGCCTAAATGGGCCTTAAGAACAAAATGGGTTAAGTCCATTAATTTGGCCCCATTTTTGGCCCATAAAGAGGGTATAAATAGAGCCAAATATCTGGAGTTTATCTCCAGCAATCTCCAGCATTTTCTCCTCCTTAGGTGGCCGAACCACCTCTTCTCCTTCTCTCCCTATGATTTCTTCTTTTTCTACCCCAAATCTCTCATAAACCCCAACATAAGAAATGAAGTTCCAGCTCTCTAGATCACCCTAGTGATCTTAAGCAAGAGATTTGAGCAAGAAAAGGAAAGAAATCAAGTGAAGAAAGGAAATGAGGTAAGATGGAACTTGAAAAATCAAGTGATTTTAATTGAGTTTTTAATGTGTTCTTATAGTTTTTGAGGTGTTTAAGCTAATTATGAGATTGGATTTTTCATTTGAGGACAAAAATTTGATGTTAGGAAGGCTTGAAATTTCGGCCAAAGATATATTTGTGAAGGGATGGAGTTTTTCTTGGTGTCAAGTGAAGAAATGTGAAGCTTAAGGAAGCTAAAGCATGGAAAAAGGTAAGTGACTACCAAATCCTTTGATTTCCCTATTGATATGAATTTTTCCTTAGTTATGTAATTAAGGTAAAAATATGAAAAATTGTTAATTAATGTGATTATGTTAGGGTAAATGAAATTAAGCATGAGAGGAAATGAAATGAAGGCATTAATGGAAGAAAGAAAATTTTTAAGGTGGAAAAATGTTCGTGGCCGAATTTCCTAAGTAAAGAAAATGATGAGAAAAATGCATGAAATTAATTTATGATAGCCTAAATTAATAATAGACATGATAATTGATGTCTATAAATTTTTAGAGAATATTTAGAATTAATTTGAGAATTTTTAAGATTATGCATATTGTATGTATTGAATGAAAATTGTGATTTAGGATGGATAAAGTGATTATTTTGATGAAAACTGATAATAACCAATAAAGAATGCCTAAACAAATTTTATTGGAATTTATTGAATTTATTAGGATTTTATTGAAATTTTTATGTGTATATGTAGAATGAAAATAATTGAAATAGCAATGCATATTGGTATAAAAATGATTAAAGTGATGAATAAATATGAAAAATAAATTAATGTCAATGACGAGAAATAAAAAGTCAACCGACGGATTTTTTCGAAATAATTATTAAGTTATGAAAATAATAAGAATAATGAATTATTGGTAAATAATTCATAAATAAATAAAAATGATGAAAATAAATTAATACGTAAATAAAAGAAAGACAAAATGAATTTTAAATAAGAAAAAGGACTTAAATGAAGAAAATAAAAGTTTTGGGGTAAAATGTTAATTTTGTCAAAGTAGATAATTCATGAGCAAAAATAAGTAAGAAGTGCTTAATAAGGGTAAAATGGTAATTTTCAAAACTTAATTATGCTAAAAGATAAAGTTTCCATGGTATGGGGACTAAAATGTAATTTTACCCGAAAATGGTAAAATAAAGAATAAAAGATGAATAATAAAAGAAATTATATAGTAAAAATGAAAATAAATGGTTATAATGGCAAAATCGTAATTAAGTAGTTGAAATAAATAATTCAATAGAAAAGTCAAATTTTGCATTCTTGCGGCATAAAATAATAAATTATATTATTGGAATTTCTAATTGTGTAAAATTTAGTAAATAAAAGTGTAACTAATTTATCGAAATAAATTAGTCAATAAAAAGCAGTGAAAGAATAGAAGAGTATAAAATATTTCGCTGACGATATAAAAGTCAGTTAAGCGAATAATTAAACGTTTTGGACAAAAAAAAAAGTGTAATCAGTCAAACTTAAAAGTATTTGAAAATAATTCGTAAAGAATTATACAAAAAGAAAAAAAGAAAATTTTGAATTATACTGTCTTAATTTATAATTCAGAATCTGTATAAAGAACTAAAAAGCTTGAGTATCTGAGCGAATTATCGAAGAATAATTCGCAAAAGTGACTGAAAAAGAAAAAGTGAATAAAAGGATAAAAAGTTATTGAATAGTCAAAGGCACAAAAGAGGATTTAATCAGAATAAAGTATATTAATAAATAAAAGAAAGAAATTAAAAAGTTTTAAGAGTGCAAAAATGTTTGCATTGTGATTGTTTATGTTTGCCCTTAGCAATAGACAGGTAGTATGATTCTTGTTTTGGATATAATTGGCTAGTCATAGGGACATCTCTGTACCGCGGTGCAAGTCATGGCGACTTGCTTAGCTATGGGCGAGATATTTGATCTCCATAGCTTCTGTAAAAGTGAAAATGTATATGTTTCTGCTCTGTGAGACTTGATCTTTTGAGATCATTTCTCTATCTGTTCTGTAGGACCTTCAGGTCTAGTCCCGAGTATCCTTTGTGGGAAACCTGTTATATTACACTATGGATACATCGAAATGAATAAATAAGTACTGTTTCAATGAATTGAATACAGAAAGTTATAACGAAACGATTCGTTTGAAATAAAATGCAAAGTCAAAATAAATCTGTAAAGATTTCTGGAAAGTGTAATTAGTAAGAAAAAGAAAAGAAATGTTTTATAAGAATAAGATATTAAATCAATGTTTAGTTAAGCTTTTACAAGAAATTCGAATATATCTTGTTTTACGTGAAAAAGATAATTTTAATTGATTAGTAATTCTTGTACCATTTACCACTGTAAAGATAATGACGAGTCTGAAAAATAATATTAATTGTCTTGCTTAAAGTTAAAAATGGATGATAATGACAAAAAGTAAACTTAATGCTTAGGTAACGCTTTTCTGAAAGATAAGTTACCTGAAAAGTAAAACGATATAAAGGTATAAAATTATGTAATGGGAGAAAAGTAAAAGATACAAGTTTTAATTAGATAATTAATTATGGGTAAATGTATAAAAGAAGAAAAGAAAGTTTTGACTGCAAAGTACTCCAGAGCAGCTATATTGTTTTACGATGAAGCTTATAAGCCTTTTAACAATAATGTAATTATTAAATCAAAGTTAAAGTAAAATAATAAAATAAATAGTAAAAAGTGAAGTCAGAATATAAATTGAATAATTGACTAGTAAACAAGTATTAAAAGTAATTTATTTTGGTACTAGTAAAGACACGGGTACCAATACACATCGCTAAATGAAATGATAATTAAATTGCTTTGGCTAAAAGATAAAAATGAAAGTACTGATAAAAAGTAAAAGTTATAGTAAAGATTAACGTAAAGATAAAATGTAAACCCGATATTGATCTACCTAAGAAGATACTGTAAGGTAAAGTTGAAAGTTTGGAAACAAAGAACAATGATTACCAAAATACGAGTTAATAACATGACTAACGTTAATAAAAGTAAGAGAAAGTGTTAAATGAAATGAGAATAATAGTAGCATAAATTATGTAATTATGCTTATTCTTGGGAAATTCTTGGATTAGTAGTTACCACTGGGCATATTTAATGCTCAGCACGTAGTGTTTACTGCGTGCAGGTTCTGGAGTATTGCAGGAGCACAGTACATTGAAGGTCCAGATTGGAAGAGAAGATTTTTGTATTAGTTAGTATAAGCTTTTGGCATGTATATACTTAGACTATTAAGGTAAAAGATTGTATTGTATTTTGATTATATTTTAATTGTTAATGGATGAGTGGACAGTGCAAGTTTTTGGTGTGATGGGTGATGTTTGTTTTAATTGTTTATAAGACTGTTGATTAATTCTAGAATTAATGAAAAAGTATTTTTAAGTGTTTCGAATTGTTCGGAAAAAAAAAACTTACTGTCTTCAGTTAAGTCTCGTTTCGATAAGGACTGTTTCGAGAAGGGTGTTACATTAAAGTGAAAGAGTTAACAATTAACTGAGATTGTCAAGTATGAAATGATTGATTTTGCACGGTAGAAATGATAGTGAATGAAAATGGAAGTATTGCTGCTTGACATTTCATGAGAGTCAAAGCAGGAAAAAGAAAAGTTGACTGACATTAAGTAAAAATGTGAAAGTTTAAGTATCTATATGGATGAGAACAGTTAAAAAAAGCACAAGATGAAAAGTATGATGGGAATAAAAAGGAATTGTATTTTGAGAACAGATAAATTGTACAGGATAATGAGATATCTTGATCGGATTGCCTTGGTTTAAGAATGCTAGCGAGCAAATTGTTATAAGTTCAGGTTGTTTAAGATGCTCTATATATATATCTGTCAGTGATTTTCCTTCTAGGAGTGGGGATTTGATTGTATTTCTCATACCTCTGGGATGGGCTATGATATCTGCATTATATGAGGATACTTGACAGTATTTTATCTGCATACATGAAATTATACATTCATTGCATGGCATATCATATTGTTTGATAGCATCTGATATGCATTATATCATATGTATAGGCCCCACTTGATAGGATGGAACTGACAGGAGATATGACGAGCATAGAGACACCTAAGAATGAGATAAGAAATAAGATGGTATTCTAATTTTGATGTGACTATTGTGAGATATTGGTCATATCAATAAATTTGTCAGCATACCGACCTTATTGATGAATCGATGGGAAGGATAAGTATAAGTGATTAATGATAATGTTCTTGATTTTCAAGTTGTGAGAGCCAGTTTAAGTTTGACTCCAGACGGGGCATGTCAAATTGGAAAATAAGTGGAACTGATTTTGTACAGCAGGTAAGGACAATAATTCTAAAAGATAATGTTTATATAACATTCATTGTGAGTAATTGAAGGATTCTTACTGAAGCTCATCGAGATAGTAGTGCCTGACATCATCAGGTGTGTCAGGATTAAAAGCTTAATTCTGGAAGCCAAATTGAAAGTGAAATGTGACAGATGTAAGTAAATGTTAAATGTGTCGATATATGGACGCAGAACATTAAACTTATTTGAGAATTGCTTTGATTTGTAATGGTATTTGTTTAGAAATGGAATAATGTGATTAAAGAATCTGTTATCGAATTTGTTAAGTATCAAAGAGGAAGACTGGTGCTAATCTCAGTATTTGGAATAGTGATTTACCCTCGACTAATGATGAGTTTGAGGGGCTAATTTCGCTATTGAAAGAAAGAATATGGTAAAATACACGAGACTGTGAAAATGGGGATCTATTGTAAGAACTGATTCTTGTAGAGACGACGTCAGAAAGAAAAGGTTAAATTTTTTTATACTGAACTTAATAGAGTGCAAACGGGTCAGCAATGCTTGATTTGATTCAAGATATGAAAGAAATCTACATTCAGGATGATCTGCTTAGGAAAAAGAGAAACTGATAAAGATTGTGATTGGTTAACTTCAAACATGTGGGTCTTATTGACGAAGATATGTTTGGAACTATTGTATGTAAATGAAAATTTGATAAAATGATAGAATGTTATCCTCTACTCTGTGATATAAGTAAATTTCGAGGACAAAATTTCTTTTAGTAGGGGAGAATTGTAATGGCCTCAACACCGGGTCAGCCGTGAATAGTACCTTCCGACAGTGAATAGTATTTTTCGGACCCGAGAGGACACCCGGAAGTCGAAAATATTTTATTGAACTATTTGAAAGGAATAGTCATGGTGAGCATAGGGTTGAAATTTGAAGAGAATTTGAGGTCAAATAGCCCTCAAAAAGTCAAAAATACGAAAAAGATAGCGAGTCAATTTTCCTGGTAGAAAAATGGACTTGATTTTGCTTAAATAATTAAAAATAGTAAATGAACTCCGAATATCGCCAGATTTTGCGTGCCTACATAAATTTTTATGTAGAATATTTTGGTGATGAGAATGGAATTTTTCGGTGACTCCGGCAGTTGTCGAATCGGACCGATAAGTTTGAATCGGACCAATAACGGACTCCAATTGAGCCAAAAATTTACATCCTACCTATTTTTGATGTTTTAAGAATGATGGAATTAAAATTAAAGTGATTTGAAGTTTGTAAGAGAGAGAAATTTCATTGGGCTTTAGAAAGGCCTAAATGGGCCTTAAGAACAAAATGGGTTAAGTCCATTAATTTGGCCCCATTTTTGGCCCATAAAGAGGGTATAAATAGATACAAATATCTGGAGTTTATCTCCAGAAATCTCCAGCATTTTCTCCTCCTTAGGTGGCCGAACCATCTCTTCTCCTTCTCTCCCTTTGATTTCTTCTTTTTCTACCCCAAATCTCTCATAAACCCCAACATAAGAAATGAAGTTCCAGCTCTCTAGATCACCATAGTGATCTTAAGCAAGAGATTTGAGCAAGGAAAGGTAAGAAATCAAGTGAAGAAAGGAAATGAGGTAAGATAGAACTTGAAAAATCAAGTGATTTTAATTGAGTTTTTGATGTGTTCTTATAGTTTTTGAGGTGTTTAAGCTAATTATGAGATTGGATTTTTCATTTGAGGACAAAAATTTGATGTTAGGAAGGCTTGAAATTTCGGCCAAAGATATATTTGTGAAGGAATGGAGTTTTTCTTGGTGTCAAGTGAAGAAATGTGAAGCTTAAGGAAGCTAAAGCATGGAAAAAGGTAAGTGACTAACAAATCCTTTGATTTCCCTATTGATATGAAATTTTCCTTAATTATGTAATTAAGGTAAAAATATGAAAAATTGTTAATTAATGTGATTATGTTAGGGTAAATGAAATTAAGCATGAGAGGAAATGAAATGAAGGTATTAATGGAAGAAAGAAAATTTTTAAGGTGGAAAAATGTTTGTGGCCGAATTCCCTAAGTAAAGAAAATGATGAAAAAAATGCATGAAATTAATTTATGATAGCCTAAATTAATAATAGACATGATAATTGATGTCTATAAATTTTTAGAGAATATTTAGAATTAATTTGGGAATTTTTAAGATTATGCATATTGTATGTATTGAATGAAAATTGTGATTTAGGATGGATAAAATGATTATTTTGATGAAAAATGATATTAACCAATAAAGAATGCCTAAACAAATTTTATTGGAATTTATTGAATTTATTAGGATTTTGTTGGAATTTTTATGTGTATATGTAGAATGAAAATAATTGAAATAGCAATGCATATTGGTATAAAAATGACTAAAGTGATGAATAAATATGAAAAATAAATTAATGTCAATGACGAGAAATAAAAAGTCAACCGACGGATTTTTTCGAAATAATTATTAAGTTGTGAAAATAATAAGAATAATGAATTATTGGTAAATAATTCATAAATAAATGAAAATGATGAAAATAAATTAATACGTAAATAAAAGAAAGATAAAATAAATTTTAAATAAGAAAAAGGACTTAAATGAAGAAAATAAAAGTTTTGGGGCAAAATGGTAATTTTGTCAAAGTAGATAATTAATGAGCAAAAATAAGTAAGAAGTGCTTAACAAGTGTAAAATGGTAATTTTCGAAACTTAATTATGCTAAAAGATAAAGTTTCCATGGTATGGGGATTAAAATGTAATTTTATCCGAAAATGGTAAAATAAAGAATAAAAGATGAATAATGGAAGAAATTATATAGTAAAAATGAAAATAAATGGTTATAATGGCAAAATCGTAATTAAGTAGTTGAAATAAATAATCCAATAGAAAAGTTAAATTTTGCATTCTTGCGGCATAAAATAATAAATTATATTAATTAAAATTTAGTAAGTAAAAGTGTAACTAATTTATCGAAATAAATTAGTCAATAAAAAACAGTAAAAGAATAGAAGAGTATAAAATATTTTGCTGACAATATAAAAGCCAGTTAAGCGAATAATTAAACGTTTTGGACAAAAAGAAAAATAAAGTGTAATCAGTCAAGCTTAAAAGTATTGAAAAATAATTCGTAAAGAATTATACAAAAAGAAAAAAAGAAAATTTTGAATTATACTGTCTTAATTTATAATTCAGAATCTGTATAAAGAACTAAAAAGCTTGAGTATCTGAGCGAATTATCAAAGAATAATTCGCAAAAGTGACTGGAAAAGAAAAAGTGAATAAAAGGATAAAAAGTTATTGAATAGTCAAAGGCACAAAAGAGTGCATTTAATCAGAATAAAGTATAGTAATAAATAAAAGAAAGAAAATAAAAAGTTTTAAGTGTGCAAAAATATTTGCATTGTGATTGTTTATATTTGCCTTTAGCAATAGACAGGTAGTATGATTCTTGTTTTGGATATAATTGGCTAGTCATAGGGATATCTCTGTACCGCAGTGCAAGTCATGGCGACTTGCTTAGCTATGGGCGAGATCTTTGATCTCCATAGCTTCTGTAAAAGTAAAAATGTATCTATTTCTGCTCTGTGAGACTTGATCTTTTGAGATCATTTCTCTATCTGTTCTGTAGGACCTTCGGGTCCAGTCCCGAGTATCCTTTGTGGAAAACCTGTTATATTGCACTATGGGCACATCGAAATGAATAAATAAGTACTGTTTCATTGAATTGAATACAGAAAGTTATAACGAAATGATTCGTTTGAAATAAAATGCAAAGTCAAAATAAATCTGTAAAGATTTCTGAAAAGTGTAATTAGTAAGAAAAAGAAAAGAAATGTTTTATAAGAATAAGATATTAAATCAATGTTTAGTTAAGCTTTTACAAGAAATTCGAATATATCTTGTTTTACGTGAAAAAGATAATTTTAATTGATTAGTAATTCTTGTACCATTTACCACTTTAAAGATAATGACTAGTCTGAAAAATAATATTAATTGTCATGCTTAAAGTTAAAAAGGAATGATAATGACAAAAAGTGAAATTAATGCTTAGGTAACGCTTTTTTGAAAGATAAGTTACCTGAAAAGTAAAATGATATAAAAGTATAAAATTATGTAATGGGGAAAAAGTAAAAGATGCAAGTTTTAATTAGATAATTAATTATGGGTAAATATATAAAAGAAGAAAAGAAAGTTTTGACTGCAAAGTACTCCAGAGCAGCTATATTGCTTTACGATGAAGCTTATAAGCCTTTTAACAATAATGTAATTATTAGATCAAAGTTAAAATAAACTAATAAAATAAATAGTAAAAAGTGAAGTCAGAATATAAATTGAATAATTGACTAGTAAAGCAAGTATTAAAAGTAATTTATTTTGGTACTAGTAAAGACACGGGTACCAATACACATCGCTAAATGAAATGATAATTAAATTGCTTTGGCTAAAAGATAAAAATGAAAGTACTGATAAAAAGTAAAAGTTATAGTAAAGATTAACGTAAAGATAAAAGGTAAACCCGATATTGATCTACCTAAGAAGATACTGTAAGGTAAAGTTGAAAGTTTGGAAACAAAGAACAATGATTACCAAAATACGAGTTAATAACATGACTAACGTTAATAAAAGTAAGAGAAAGTGTTAAATGAAATAAGAATAATAGTAGCATAAATTATGTAATTATGCTTATTCTTGGGAAATTCTTGGATTAGTAGTCACCACTTGGCATATTTAATGCTCAGCACGTAGTGTTTACTGCGTGCAGGTTCTGGAGTGTTGCGGGAGCACAGTACATTGAAGGTCCAGATTGGAAGAGAAGATTTTTTTATTAGTTAGTATAAGCTTTTGGCATGTATATACTTAGACTATTAAGGTAAAAGATTGTATTATATTTTTATTATATTTTAATTGTTAATGGATGAGTGGACAGTGCAAGTTTTTGATGTGATGGGTGATGTTTACTTTAATTGTTTATAAGACTGTTGATTAATTCTAGAATTAATGAAAAAGTATTTTTAAGTGTTTCGAATTGTTCGAAAAAAAAATTACTGTCTTCAGTTAAGTCTCGTTTCGATAAGGACTGTTTTGAGAAGGGTGTTACATAGCTCATTTGCATAATTATTCCGTTGATTAGCATACCTTTTAATTAATTTTTCAAACTGGATAAAATCATGCAAAATAGACTACTTACTATAGTCTACTTTACAACTGTTTACTCTTTACAAACTACTTTACTTAGTACGAAATGAGAATATACGAAAACTAAAGCAAAAAGATGACATCTTCATACTTCGACTCTTCTTAGTGTTGGCTTGGTCGTTGCAAATCTTGTCCCTAAAAAAGAGTCTGACCTCAGGTACCTACACGTGCTAAGCTAAATGGCTAAGTTAAACAACTTAATGGGGATCAGTTATAATGTGAACAACCACTCACAGTGGTCATTACCAAGCACACAAACATGCAATCACACAAAAAAGTCCATTTATTCTCATTGGAAAAACTGTATAATTAATAACATGGGAAATAGGCTATTGTATTACTTATAGTGCAAGTGTTATTATGTATAACACATCATTATTTAGCAATTTCTTTAACAACTCTTTTTTTTTGTGAATGTGTGGCTAAGTTTTATGGGTGTAGATAACAGGAACTGTGGATACCCATAGGTATCAATCATATAAATACCTGTAGGTATTAAGCTCTGCAGATATCCAAAGATATCAAATATGTGGATCCAAATGGGGTCGAACTCTATTCCCAAATGGGACAACAGTAGACCCAAATGGGGTCAAACTATGGCAACTGCAATTCTATCCCTATAGACGTGACTATCTATCCACAACCAAGTTCTATACGCAAGCTTAGAGCTATTTTCACATTTTTCCATACTTCAAGAGTAAGTCATTTCAATATACACATATACAATTATAAGTATTCATAATGATCATAATGGCATTATTTGGTCATATATGCATATTTGAGAATATACATGTTAATATATTATGTGTATCATTTCATTATATGCCTTAACCTTACATATCCATGTTGTTTAACCACAAATACATGTGTGCATGTGTGTGTGTGTGTGTACCTATAAGCTTTTCATACATTTCATACCATGCATTACCTTAAATAATTATGTTCAAAGTGCCCGAAGTGTGTTTGGAAGTTTTTGAGTAAGTTTCGACATCAATTAGGGCCTAAATATCATGTATAAGTTGTAATAAGGGAAGCACTCGACTGATACAAATTGGTCTTGACCATGTGCAATGGCCAAAATAGGTAAAGAGACACCACATGGCTGAGACAAATTGGTCTTGGCCTAGTGCCCCAATTTGGCCTACGAATTCTGTAGACAGTTTTACTGAATCAAATTGTACTTAAAATTAGACCTAACAAATGACATTTTTAGGCCATAAGTTCTCTAAAACTTTGTTGTCCTATATTTCTAGTTTCTAAAAAACTAAAAATAACTTCATCTAGCCTTCCTAATCTTAAGATATTCACCAAACAATGTGGACTACTCCCAATGATAGGGCAGCAGACATAGTCAGGTTTCAAGTCAAATTTTGCCTATCATAAGGGAAGAACCTGTTAGTGTAAACCCTAGCCCCAATGCATTGTTATAAAACACTTAAGTTAATAAATGAGGCATTTGTTTTATCTATCCATCCAAGAATGTTGTTTCAGTTTAAGTTATCATGTGTGAGGCACATGGTTGTATGACCATGAAATAATTGAGACTTCATTCTAAATATCCCTAGTTAGTCATAGTTATGGGAATAACAAATGAATTAAGACTAGTATGCGCTTTCTAATAAGTTGAGTTCTGTCTTATGCATCATAAGGACTAGAGTGTCAATCAGAGATCATAGATATATATTTAGAACATGGTATCTGGATTCGATCCATTCAAGAGAACATTACATGGTAAAAGTCATAAGTGTTTCTCATGTGCAAGTTTTGCATCGGAGTTCTTAGACCTGAAATCTCTATGAAACTCTTTATGAATTATTGTGTACTTTGACATACACCTAACGTACTCATAACAGGGTGACAAGTATGGGTATGCTTGGATATGCACTAATTCATGTTAGAGAGCATGAGAGAAGTAAAGGGATTACCCCTCTCGATAAGAGAGAAAATATCATCGACTACTTGATCAGTGAACTGAGAAGTGTATGGCCATACCGAGATGAAATAATGAGAAATCATTATTTATCTGAGAGTTCAGTTTCACTGGAATATCAAGAAAGGAATTAGTATATATAAGGATGACTTGTTCCATGCCTTATATTAATTCTGATATTTATGGGTAAGGGACTATGCAAAATTGCATTAGGTCACTAAAAGTCATTTGTATTTTAATTTAATTTGGAATACTATAATATCTTGCTAGAGAATATATATAGCCTTTGAATTAATTTATTAATTCATTTCCAATATTAAATGAACTTATAGGATTGTACACAAAGCATTAGGCTTAAAATATTTAATTAGTATATTGGCATTAATTTGGGTTTTTATTTAAAGTAAAATTAATATGGATAATGGGTATTAAAATTGATAAATGGACTTTGGCCCATGAAGAGTGAAAAATACGGTAAAAGGAATGGTAAATTGATTATTTATTTATCTTTAGATATTTGATTATTTATCTTTAGATAATTAAGTTAATTAAATTTAAATTCCTATATGTCTTTGAATCAAGATATACCACTTAATTAGGAAGTGATGGAGGCTGAAATTACTATCTAAATGCTAGTGAATTTCAGCACACACAAAACCCTAAGCTAAGTGATATATATAGATAAGAAGTAACTTTGCTAATTAGGTTTTTGTCTCTCTAAGTTGCCATTCTCAAGGGAAAGGACTCTTCCTTCTTCTCTTGGATTTTGGGCAGCCATTGGTGAACCTTAGAAAGAACAAGATCAGGTCTTGTGTCGTTATTTTAATACCCATTGCCAAATACACAAAGATTAGAGCTAGCACTCTTGTTTTAAGCCATCCTTGTTAGTGTGTGTGTGAGCATAGAGAGGAGTGGCTTAAAGACAGCTCTTTTGGCATTGGTGATCAAGATATAAGGCATATAAGTCCAAATTATTTGCTTTTCATCTTCAAAATCAAGTTTTGAAGTGCATCTAAACTTGTAAGTTTTCAAAAACCCTAAAATTACATGTTTCGATTCTTTGTTGTATATTACGTGGTATGTATGATCTAAATTTTTAATTTTTCCGTTGTGTGATCATCATGTATATGCCATGTGATATCCCATCAATGGTATCAGAGCCTAACCATACTTATTTTAGTACTTTAGATGCATTAAATATTATTTCAAAAATCGTTATTGCATAAAACCACAATGCTGAAATTTTCTGTTTTGAGTTTTTTGCATTGTTTTAGTGTAAAAGTGATTTTAAATTTATAGTTAGGTATTATAATTATTATGGCATGTTAATATACTATCCTAAGATGTTCTTAGAGTTGTTCATGGTTGGTTTTAATTATAAATACCTGATTGTACATGTTAATCTTGAAACTAGGTGCTAGTTTGCATGTTTTGTATTTGTAAACAACTAGTTTCTCAAAATTAAATGTAAAAACGTGTTTTGAATGTTTGTAAGTGATTTTTAAATATTAATAACAGGTCTGAACATGTTTTAAAAATTTTTTTAATTCTGGTCCATTACAATTTATTTGATTAATTTTAAAATCACTTAAAACTATGACTAGTTTGTATTTATTGCATGTTTAATCAACATTGTTTGTTATGTTTTGATTAAAATGGCAAAACTACATTTAGATCAGATCCGAACAGAACCTTTAACTCAATGTTTATGACCTTATTTAAATTATTAAATAGCTCATAAAATTATTTTAAGTGTTTGTGCATTGTTTGTGGCATTATATGAGCATTAAACAACTAGTTTCATTGTTGTTTGTTTGTTTGTTTTGTATATATGCCGTGTATGACATATGTTCTTCATGAAGTTTTATGTTTAATTCATGTTGGTTCATATTATATGTATTTTAATATTTATGGGTTGTATGACATAATATTAAAAAATGGCAAAATTGAAAATTATACTAGAGTTAATTTATAACACAAATCTAACTAGTTTGTGTTTTGGGCTTTTAAGAGAACTTATTCAATAAGGGGATTTAGTCCATTGGGCTTCGACCTAGGCCCATCATGGGGTCTTCTCTTAAAATTTCAAGTACATAATTTCCATTAATGGACTTGGCTAAATTAATTAAAATTGGACTTTATTTTATCCATGAATGTTATGTATATTTATTTGCTCGTTTTGTGTGATGAATGGATATGCATGGTGCATTCATAGGCCCTGGGTTTTTGTAATTAAATATGGCCTGCGAGCCATTATGTATTATTGTAAAAGTTTCATTTATTTCTTAGTATAGAATTTATTTGAAGACTTTGTAAATCAAGACGAAGCCCACCGGAGTGGAGAAGCCCAACTTAAAGATTCTTATGTGATAGTATAGAATCTTAGTTGTAGGTTTTTGGATCAATGTTTGTCACGCTTTACTTTATGCAATTATATATATATGCATGCTATGAATGGATGAGAAAGCATATGCCATGTAAGTCGTAATAAAATGAATCCCTAAAATAGTAAGTCACAAAGTTGCCTTCCTAATTCGAAACATGTCAAGGCATCGATCATCGGTCACGTAGACTAAGAGTCCTAGATGCGTCCAATTATATTTGTGAGGCATGGGTTGTGAATGTAGGTTGGACTTAACATGGAAAGGGATGCCGGGACCTAGGCAACTAATAAATGGATTTGTGCTATAACATCTTAAGATGTTAGCCCATTTGATCCAAGAGTCATGTACGAGACATGATTGGAGTTTTTCTACCTAAGTAACTTAACTTGTTAGGTGTACAAGCTCAGCTTGACTAATAAGTTATTGTGAAAAGTGGATTTTAGCCCATATTAAATTACTAACGTGAATTATTTAAAGGTATATTAATTCGGTTTGTGGGATTATAATAAGACCTCATTTAATCTTGCTAAGTTTTATTATTATAGATTGAAAAATGGCATCTTCAAACAACAACTTTTCATTACGATCGATCCTAGAAAAGGAAAAATTAAATGGCACCAATTTTATAGACTGGTTTCAAAACTTAAGAATAATTCTCAAGCAAGAGAAGAAGTCATATGTTTTGGATGCACCCTTGCCCGAAGAACCTGCTAGGAGTGCCTTTGTAGTTCAAAAGGTACTTTTGAGACTAAAAAGAGTAACTCCAACGATGTGACCTGTCTGATGCTGGCCACTATGGTGCCTGATTTGCAAAAGCAATTCATGGACCAAGAGGCTTATGTGATTATGGTGCACCTCAATGAGATATTCCAAGAGCAAGCTCATCACGAGAGGTTTGTGACAACAAAGGCCTTGTTTTCTTGTAAGATGGCTGTGGATACTCCTGTTAGTACTCATGTACTCAAAATGAAAGGGTGACTTGATACTCTTGAGAAACTTGAGGTATAAGTCCCGAAGGAATTGGCCATTGACTTGATCTTGGGTTCATTAACTGATGATTATGATCCATTTCTCATGAATCATAACATGCATGTAATGAACAAGACAATCACCAAGCTTTATGGGATGCTTAAGAATGCTGAAAAGAACATTCAAAAGACTAATCCTGTACTCATGGTTGAAGGGGACATTAAGAAGAGACCCGCTAAGGGAAAGGAGATGGGAAAGGAAAAACCCAAGTATGACCTAGCTCGGCCTAAGTCTAGTGGGAGTGCACCTCAGGCCCAACCCAAGCCCAACGCATAAAAGCTCAAGAAGAGTGAGAGCACATGCTTCCATTGCAACAAGTTAGGGCTTTGGAGGAAGAATTACACTCTTTTCAAGGAAGAACAAAAGAAGAATGGAGCCAAGGCATCCAGTTTTGGTTTTTTTGTTGTTGAAATTAACCTTTCTATTTCTACCACTTAGGTATTGGATAACGGTTGTGATTCTTACATTTGTTCAAATGTACAAGGGTTGAGAAATAGTCGGTTACTTAAGAAGAAAGAAGTGGACCTTCGTGTGGGGAATAAAGCACGAGTTTCTACCATGGAGATAGGCGACTATCAACTCACTTTACCTTTCGAACTTTGTTTAGATTTGAAAAATTGTTATTATGTGCCTGCTATGAGCAGAAACATTATTTCAGTTTCTTATTTGGATATGGATGGATTTGATTTTGTTATTAATAACGGCAATATTCATATTCATCGCCAAGGCATTTCATATGGCAATGCCATGTTACAAAATGGCCTTTATATCCTTGATCTACAAAACAAAGAGTCCATATACAACATTAATACAAAGAGGGTTAAATCAAATGAATTGAACCCTATTACTTCTGGCATTGTCTTTTAGGACATGCAAACAAAAAACACATTTCAAGACTCCATAAATCTGGAGTTCTTGGATCATTTGATTTAGAATCTTATGACATATGCGAGCCATGTTTGCATGGAAAGATGACACAGAGTTCTTTTAACAAGAAAGGTGAAAGGACTAGTGACTTATTGGGACTAATACACACTGATGTATGTGGACCATTAAGTACACAAGCTAGAGGTGGTTTTAGCTACTTCGTAATGTTCATAGATGACTTCAGTAGATATGGCTACGTCTATGTAATGAAGCACAAATCTGAAACTTTTGAGAAATTCAAAGAGTTTAAGAACGAAGGAGAAAACCAACTTGGCAAAAGTATAAAAGCCATTCGATCAGATTGAGGTGGCAAATACTTAAGCCAAGAGTTTGATGGTCATCTGAAGGATTGTGAAATTATTTCACAACTACTCCTCTTGGAACACCATAATGGAATGGTGTGTCCGAAAGGAGAAATTAAACTGTATTGGATATGGTTCGATCGATGATGAGTTAAGCTAATCTTTCTGTCACTTTTTGGGGTTATGCATTAGAAACTGTTGTGTTTCTACTAATCCATACTCCAACTAAAGCAGTTGAGAAGACACCATACGAGGTATGGACTGGGAAAGAGCCCAATATGTCTTTTCTCAGGATTTAGGGCTATGAAGCACATGTTAAGAATTAACATCTGACAAACTAGAGTCCAAATCTACTGTCTACTTATTAGTGGGTTATCCTAAAGAAACAAAGGGATACTACTTTTACTCACAAGCCGAGAATAAAGTGTTTGTTGCTCGCAAGGTTGTTTTCTTGGAAAAGGAATTCCTTCTCAAGAAAGAGAGTGGGAGTAAAGTAAAACTTGGAGAAATTCAAATGCCATAAACTCTTGTAAAGGATGAGTTGGAAATGGGATCAAGTTCACAACCAGTTTTGGAACAATAACCCATTACACAAGAACCTAGAAGGTCTAGTAGTGTACGTCGAAAGATTGAGAGATATGGATTTCTAATCACCGATAGTGACACTATTGAGTTAGTGGATCATGAGGATCCATCTACCTATCGAGAAGCTATTGAGAGCCCTAACTCAAAAAATTGGCTTGAACCAATGAAATCCAAGATGCAATCAATGTACGATAACTACGTTTGGACCTTAGTTGATCCACCAGAAGGTGCTAAGGTAATTGAATGCAAGTGGCTATTTAAACTCAAAGATGATAAGACCTATAAAGGTAGACTGGTAGCAAAAGGTTTTCGGCAAACTCATGGTGTAAACTATGATGAGACCTTTTCGCCTGTAGTCATGCTCAAGTCCATTAGGATCTTGCTAGCCATAGCTGCATATCATGACTATGAGATATGGCAAATAGATGTCAAAACTGCTTTCCTCAATGAAAATCTACTTGAGGATGTGTATATGACACAGCCTGAGGGTTTTGTCAATCCCAAGCATCCTAAGAAGTTTTGAAAGCTTCAAAAATCCATTTATGGATTAAAGCAAGTATCCCAAAGTTGGAATCTCCATTTTGATGAAGCAGCCAAAGAATTTGACTTCATCAAAAATGAAGATGAGTCTTGTGCGTATAAGAAGGTTAGTAGGAGCATAATAGTATTTCTGATTCTATATGTGGATGACATCCTTCTCATTGGGAATGACATTCCAACATTACAAAAGGTTAAGCAATGGTTGGGGAAGTGTTTCTCAATGAAAGACTTAGGTGAAGCCGAGACAATACTTGGTATTAGGATCTATAGAGACAGATCGAATCGGCTTTTGGGATTAAGTCAAGAAAAGTACATAGACAAAGTACTAAAGCATTTTAGTATGGGAGACTCAAAGAAAGGGTACATACCTTTGGCTTTGGGAGTTCCTTAGACTAAAGAACAATGTCCTAAAACCAAAGAGGAGAGGGATAACATTAGTAGAATCCCATATGCATCTGCTATTGGATCTATCATGTACGTTATGTTATGTTATGTACTAGGTTAGATGTTGCTCATATTAGTGTATGCCCTAGCCCCAATACATTATTATAAAGCATTTAATTTAATGAGGCATTTATTTTATCTATTGTATTTCTGTGCATATTAATTGATAAAACTATCCAAGAATGTTGTTTCAATTTAAGTTATCATGTGTGAGGCACATGGTTGTAAGACCTTGAAACAAATGAGAATTCATTCTAAATATTCCTAGTCAGTCATTGATATGGGAATAACAAATGAATTAAGACTAGTATGCTATCTCTGATAAGATGAGTTCTGTCTTATAGATCATAAAGACAAGAGTGTCAATTAGAGATCATAAATACATGTTTAGAACATGGTATCTAGATTTGATCCGTTCATGAGAACACTACATGGTATAAGTCATAAGTGTTTCTCATGTGCAAGTTTTGCATCGGAGTTCTTAGACCTAAAATCTCTATAAAACTCTTTATGAATTACTTTGTACATTGACATACACCTAAAGTGCTCGTAACAGGGTGACAAGTATGGGTATGCTTAGGTATGCACTAATCCATGTTAGAGAGCATGAGAGAAGTGAAGGGATTACCCTTCTCGATAAGAGAGAAAATATCATCGGCCACTTGATCAGTGAACTAAGAAGTGTATGGCCATACCGAGATGAAATAATGAGTAATCATTATTTATCTGAGAGTTTAATGTCACTGGAATATCAAGAAAGAAATTAGTATATATAAGGATGACTGGTTCCATGCCTTATATTAATTCTGATATTTAAGGGTAAGGGACTATGTAAAATTGCATTAGGTCACTAAATTCCATTTGCATTTTCATTTAATTTGGAATGCTATAATATCTTTCTAGAGGATATATATAGCCTTTGAATTAATTCATTAATTCATTGCCAATATTAAATGGACCTATAGGATCGCACATAAAGCATATGGCTTAAAATATTTAAATAGAAGATTGGGCATTAATTTGGCCTTTTAATTAAATTCAAATTAATGTATGTAATGGGTATTAAAATTGCTATTGGACCTTGGTCCATGAGAGAGAAAGATTCGGCCCAATAGGATTAATTTCAATTAATTAATTATCTTGGATTAATTAAGTTAATTGAGTATTAAATTCTAATGACATTTAAATCAAAATAAATTAATTAAATGGAGATTAGGTAACCGAAAATCCAAGGATAAATTCAATAGGAATTTCGGCAACCATATCACTAAATTAAGTGATTTATTTTGATTAAATGTCTTATGTTTATTTTGAATTAATTTTAATTTAAAATTTAAAGGAGTTTGAGTTAATGTATGTCACTTAATTAGGAAGTAATGGAGGCTGAATTTACTAGCTAAAAGATAGTAAAATTTAGATTTAACACTTAACTAAATTAGTGAGATATATTAATGAACTAAAACTAAAAACCCTAGGGTGAATTTGATCTCTCTCACACTCTTGGCCGAATTTCACAAGGGGAAAGGATTCTTCCTTATTCTCTTGTGTTCTTAAGCAGAAATAGCAACCAAAATGAAGTACAAGATCAGATCTTCTAGCTTCAATCCATTACCATTGCCAATTACTTTACACATAGAGCTAGCACTCTCAATTTTAAGCCTTCCTTGTAATTGTGTGTGTGAACATAGAGAGGAGTGGCGTAGAGGCTGTTCCTTTGGCATTGGTGGTGAAGATCTAAGGTGAATAAATTCTTCTTAGTTGCTGGTCATTATCAAAATCAAATCTTGAAGTGCATCTAAAGTTGTAAGTTTTTAAAACCCTAAAATTGCATGTTTTCGATTCTTGTTTATGAATTGCGTGGTATGTATGATCGATTTTATTATTTTTTCACTACGTGATTATCATTTACATACCATGTGATATTCCATCAGTGGTAGCAGAGCCTAAACATGTTTAGTTTGGTGCTTTAGATGTATTAAATATTTAATCAAAAATCGTTCGTTTAAAAACATGCAATGCTAAAATTTTCTGTTTTGAGTTTTTTGCATTGTTTTGGTGTAAAAATGATTTTAAATGATTAGATACAATACAAGAAAATCTTGAAATAGCAACGAAAAAATAGCAACGGAACTAATTTAGCAACAGAAACACAATTCTGTTGCTATTTAGCAACGGAATATAGTTTCCTTTCCTAAAATTAGTTAAATTTTATAAAATTAGCAACTGAAAAAAATTTGGTTAGCTTCCGTTGCTAAAAGTGGAGGGAATTTATGGTGCCATTATTTAGCAACGAAATTTGTATTTCGTTGCTAATTAAGGCGGTAAAAAATGGCGGATAAAATTTGGGACGGAAAATAGCAACGAAATTTAAATTCCATTGCTAATTTAGTAACCGAAATTAGTTTCGTTGCTATTTAGCAACGGAATTATATTCCGTTGCTATTTTAGCAATGGATTTTAGCAATGAAATTTAAATTTCGTTGCTAAAATAGCAATGGAATTCAATTTCGGTTGCTAAATTAGCAACAGAAAAAAAATTCCGTTGCTAAATTTCACTTTCAATGAAAAATAGCAACCGAATTTTATTCGGTTGCTATTTAGCAACAGAAATTTGTTTCGGTTGCTAAAATAGCAATGGAAATTAAATTTTGTTGCTAAATAGCAACCGAATTTAATTCGGTTGCAAAAATAGCAATGGAATAATGATTTCGTTGCTAAATTAGGGGCATTTAAGTACTTTTACCTTTGTTAGAACTATAAATTGGGAAAACCCTAGATTTTCATCTATTCCCTCACACACCGCCGTCCCTCTCTCTATCTCTCTAACGAAGCAGTCGACAGTAGACATCTCCTCCCTCACACACCGCCGCCCCTCTGTCTCTCTCTCTAGCAAAGAAGTAAATGGCAGACTCATCTCCTCCCTCACAGATGGCGTTGACTTGCTGCAACTCGCCACAGATGAGCTATTTCGGGTACGATTCTTCCATTTTTTATGAAGGCATTAGATTGCTGCAGCTCGCCACAGACGGGCTCTCATTTTTTTTCTCAAAACATTTCTTGGTTTGTTTTATCCAGTTTAGCTAGTTCAGGTATATATCTTTACTGTTTAATTCTAATTTTTACATTGTTTAACCTTAATTTTTTCCATTGTTCTTCTTATGAATCTGATGTGGGTTTGAAATTGAAGGCAATTGACTTGTAAATTTTGAGTTTTAGATAGAATAGAGGCGTATGATTGATAAACTTGCTATTAAAAGTTCAGTTTATATTTATGTACATCACCTGTTTGTTCATTTGCTTTAATGAAAATTTTGTATTAGTTTGCATATTTTTAATGTATGTTATTCAACATTCTCGCAAGGTAATTCCTCTTTAAATTGTGAATGTAAGCTGTGCAATTAAGTGAAAATCTTGTTAGTGTGACTTGATTGCTAAACCAGTATGGAATTCACTCATTTTTATGGGCATCGTTATTGGATTAATAGTTGCTACAAGTGATAGCTTCTTTCTTTTAGCACTTAAATTTACTTAACAATGTAAAGATGATTTATTTGTTTTATACAGTTTTTTATTTAAATTCAATGTATGTAAAAGTAAATGTCTAGTAATTTAATATAATGCAATAATATGCTTTTTATAAATTTTTTTACTATATTTATTTGGATATAGATGGTGATGATGGGCATCCACATCTGTAGAAGTGTGATATAACATTCGGTGTCTTGATTAGGAGCCTCTTAATTAGTGTATTACTAATGCAAGTCACCTAATTTATTAGGCTACCAGAAATTGAGTTTTCTTATTTCAATTTCTTCTAATTTATAAGTTTGTTTCTAATTGTTTGAAATTTATGATTTAAATTAGAGCTCTCCATCTCATGAATATGGCTCAAATCTGGAGATTTTCGCTTATTAACTTATCAGGTGAAGTCTTCCTTTCTTCTTTTTACTTTTAATGTTATTTAGATTTTCATTTTGTCTGTGTTGTTGTAAAGAAATAAAACCTTACACAATAGCTCTTGCTTCATTGAATTGTATAAATGCAAGAGTTTCTTACTCCTTCAAGTTCCCTATCTTTAGACAGGTGTTGCCAATATTATATGCACAATACTCTCAATTTCTATATTTGGTAAGTTATGTAATGGCATAATGTGAACAGAATAGTGATTCTAAGATATACATATAAATGGTAATTTATATTATATTTGATCACTGCATACTGCTTTTTGTACATGTCAACCATTTCTTAGGCATTTTTATCTAAAGATGAGGATTAGGTAAAAGATTTTATTAGAGTATTTGAATCAAAATTTAAACACAAATAAAAACATATTACATAGGCATTAATTACAATGCTTTAGTAGCAATGTTGTTTATTTATTTGGTTCTTTATTGTTGGGCTTTGAAAAGGTGCAGTGCAGTTTTTAACATCAATTTTTCTTATGATTGATGCTTTAGTAAACATTATCTACTTGAATGTTGAGGGTAGCTACATGTGACTTGGAGAGTACTATTTAAGATTTTTCATTTCTGGATTTTTAGTACGAGGGAACCATAATTATTAGCTACTTTATTTAATGGCTTTGTTTGTTACATTTATCTGCTACAGGTGAAATTAGTGACAAATATTGCGGTTCAATCTTACAAGCATTTTGTATTCTATATTTCAGTTTTCTTCTTCCTTTCTAAATTACATGTGTGTCTGAGAGTTGGTGTAATGTTGGTTTGCTGAAGTAAATATCTCATGTCCTGTGATTGAGACAAGTAGTTAAATTAATTGCTATAACATGTTTTACGTTCCATCTTGCAGTTGTTATACATTATAAATGGAATTCGTCTAGGGACTATACATTTATTTTAATATTTAAACATAAATGAGAGATTACAAAGATGAAGAGGAAGTCATATGCAACAGAGTTCTTGTGGATAGTTTATGCCATATTTGCATTTATGTTTTTTGAACTTGTGCTAAAGAGTTCTTGTATTGTCTATTTATAGTTTAGGTTTTAACAGCTATTGATTGATTAGGAAATTGATTGATTAGGAAAAACACTATTGATCTCCTAAGTTTGATAATTGGACTTCAGGTTTATCCTTCCTGGTTACAAATTTTTGTAAGCAATCATAAAGGATATTGATTGTTTGTTTCATGTTCCAGCATCGCTTTCTCTTTAACTAAGATGATGTTTATTGAATGAACAAGTTTCCAATCTTTGGATCATTTTTTGATATGATTGTTAATTAATGACATCTTATGGTCTTCAATTGCTGCTTTAGTTAGATATTATTATTTCTATTCTATTTTTTTTACTTCCATCCTTTCTTTTTCTTTGCTTTTTTTTTATTTTTTTGGATAATTATAGCATTTGGTTGCTAAAAATATGTGGGGAAATAATAAGAGGAAAATCCTATGTTCAATCTTATGTTCTATATCTGTTATAAATTTATAAGTGAGGACCATATGGCCTTATATGTTGCTTCTTGACTTGTGAAATAATATAATGCAACTTAAGTGTCATTACCTGTGATGTTTTGTTTCTGAAGGCATCAATATTATCAATTTTTGACTTCTTACTCTTGTAGTTACCAGCTACGATTGTAACAGGTATGAAAAATCCTGGACAGATGTTTGCTGTATATGATCATTTTGTCTTGAATGTTAATATCTTGCTCAAGCTCACGTATGTGTGTATCCTTTTCTATCTGCTGTCTGAATTTAAAATTCATAAAAAATTGAAATATTTACATATGAGGGTAATAGATTGTTTAGACTTGTTTATGTCAAATTCACTCTGATTTGTTGAAGTGTCAACAATATATGTATTATTGCATAACATAATGGGTAAGGACATCTAACTCAGTCATTGCTTTATGCAGTGCAATTTTGGTTTCACTTTCACAAAATAAACTGGAATTTGTATCTACTGCTGTCTTTCCAATCCAGCCACATTTATAGAAAAAGAACTTCCACCACATTCAATATCACTTCTCTTAATAGGTGAGGGAATCTCATGCCATCCACAATTATGTTGAAGATTTTACTTACTGTATTGAATCATTATTGGGTTACTAAATATAGTTGACGGTTTTTTACTCACTGTATTGCTTTTAAGGTGGAATAACTTTTCCTTCAAGGAGGCTAGCTGATTCTATTGTATATACCATACGATTCATGTATATTATATTCTAAGCATTTTGTCAATTCTTATTTTTTAGAAATAGAAGGCTGATCCTTTACTTGATCTTATATGGTCTTCTGTGTTGTTTTCTCTTCTTATATTGCTCTCGCCTGACTTGCTTAGCTTTGCTGTCTGTTTTTTCTTTCTCCAGCTAGCTAGTTTGACAAAGGCTGATAGTTGTCTTCATTTCTGATCTGTCCTTGTGCTCTTTGTGGGTTATTGCTATTTGGGGGGTCTCTCCGCTATCAGGTTTTGAGTTGTTATTTTACTTTGACAGTTTTAAACTTTGTTTATTTTTCTAGTTTTTCTAGTTATGATCTCGCTTTTTTGGGACTCAGCCTTTTAGTTCTATATTCCTTGATGCAGTTTCCTTGGGTATTTTGCCTTTTTTCAGGTTGTTAGATCCATTTTATTTCATTTTTAGGATCTTTTTTGTTGACTGTACTGTTGTTCTCTTCTCATAAATAAAATTAAAAGCATATAAAAAACCGTTAAAATGAACATTATCTTATATATATGCATATGACTTTTTTTTATCTTCGAAAACAGGCTCTGTGTATGCAAATCCATTATAAAATAACATAAAATACTTCTTTTGTATCATTGTTATATCAAGGTATATAGGCTGAAACGATTCGACCTACGGGCTACTAGTTTCCAAAGGATAACTCGGTTATCATGTTTGAGTGCCACGTACCTTGATGCAAGTTAATTTTATGTCATGATGCTTTTTTCATGGTAATTCTAAATTGTTTTTTCCTATGTTAGGAGTAGGATCCAAATATATAATTGCATATTTGGGTTTGCTAAAAATCCATTATAAAATAACATAAAATACTTCTTTTGTGTCACTGTTGTATCAAGGTATATAGGCTGAAACGATTCGACCTACGGGCTACTGGTTTCCAAAGGATAACTAGGTTATCATGGTTGAGTGCCACGTACCTTGATGCAAGTTAATTTTTTGTCATGATGCCTTTTTCATGGTAATTCTGAATTGCAAACATTGATAAACCTTTCCTATTTATTTAACCCATAAATCTAATTATGAAATTACCTTATTTGAATAACAGTTACGCAAACATGAGTAATGTTGATAGATCTTGGATGTATAGGCGATTAATGCCAGATGGTCTTATTAATATTGAGTTTGCCGAGGGAGTTCAATCATTCATTGAATATGCAAGTTTGCAGCCTGCATATGTGGATGGTCCAAAAATTAGATGTCCATGTAAAAAGTGCAAACATATTTGTTTCCTCCCTACTGAACAAGTGCATCTACATTTGTTAAAAAAAGGGTTTGTTCCAAATTATTTTCAATGGACACGGCATGGGGATCCAATAATTTGTAGCACCTCAAGGGGTAATCAAGCGTCGTTAGTAGTAAATATAGATGGATTTGCAGGGGAAACTGGTATTCATGTAAATGAAAATATTTACGCACAAATGGTTTATGATGCAGCTGGTTATTCTTTGAAGAAAATATGCAGAATAGTGAAGAGGAACCAAACCCATATGTAAAAAGATTTTTTGACTTACTAGAGTCAGCTGACCAAGAATTATGGCCAAACTATGAAAAAATGACTCAACTGTCTGCCATTGCCTGAATATTAAACATAAAGTCTGAAGGTCATATTTCTGAACAAAGTTTAGATAAAATTCTTACATGGTATAATGATTCATTAACTCTTAATCATAAAATGGTTGAGAATTTTTATGAAATAAAGAAGCTTATTCAGGGTCTTGGTTTGCCCATTGAACGAATAGATTGTTGCAGATTGGGATGTATGTTGTTTTGGGGAGAAGATATGGAATTAGAAGAGTGAAAATACTGTAGCCAACCTAGATTCAAACCAAGAATGGGTACTAGAAAGCAAAAACTAGTTCCTTGGAAGCGGATGTATTATTTTCCGCTAACTCCAAGACTTCAAAAACTGTATGCCTCTGATGTTACTGCAGCCCACATGAGATGGCATAATGAACATGAACAGAATCATGAAAGTATGACCCATCCATCGGATGGGCTCGTATGGAAACATTTCAATGACACACATACTGAGTTTGCAGTAGAAAGTTGAAATGTCAGGTTGGGATTATCGACAGATGGCTTTCAACCTTTTGGTCAATCGGGCCAACAATATTCATCATGGCCAATCATAATTACTCCATATAATTTACCACCATGGATGTGTATGGACAAGGCATACATGTTCTTGACAGTCATTGTACCAAGGCTTAAAAATCTAAAGCCTAAAATTGATGTGTTTTTGCAATCATTGATAACTGAATTGAATCATCTTTGGGAATTCGGGGTTGAAACATATGATGTGTCTCTTAAACAAAATTTTAAGATGAAAGCAGCTTTGATGTGGACTATTAGTGATTTTCCTGCATATGCTATGTTGTCTGGATGGAGCGCAGCAGGGAAATTGGCTTGCCTTTACTGTGGCAATGATTCTAATGCATTTCATCTTCCTAATAGGGGCAAAACATCATGGTTTGACAATCATAGAAAATTTCTTCCTCTAGATCATCCATTCAAATGCAATAAAAAAATATTCATTAAGAACAGGATTGTACAAACACCTCTTCCCCTTAATAAATCTGGTGATGATATATTGCGGGAGATTGATCAGTTAGGGTTACTAAAAGTTACAGAACTTGAAAGTGAAGAGGTTAATAGTAACATAAGTCAAAACTTCGGTTGGAGAAAATGGAGTATATTTTGGGATTTGCCATATTGGAGAACTAATTTGATACGACACAATCTAGATGTTATGCATATTGAAAAAAATATTTTTGACAATCTTTTCAACACAATCATGAACATTGAAGGGAGGACCAAGGATAATGCAAAATCAAGAGCCGATTTGAAAATTTTCTGTTGAAAAAGCAAGTTAGATAAAGATCCAAATATAGGAAAATATCCAAAAGCATGTTACACTTTGGATAAAAAAACAAAAGCAAACTTTGTGTTAATGGTTGAGAAGCCTAAAGTTTCCAGATGGATATGTTTCAAACCTGGCAAGGTGTGTTGATATGAGGAAGTACAAATTATTTGGAATGAAAAGTCATGATTGTCATGTATTTATGCAGAGGCTCATTCCAATTGCATTTCAGGAGCTCTTACCAAATAATGTTTGGGAAGCTATAACGGAATTAAGTTTGTTTTTCAAAACCTTAATAGCTTTTGAATTACAGTTGTCTGATATGAAAAGATTAGAAAGGGACATTCCGGTTATCTTGTGCAAATTAGAGACTATTTTTCCACCTAGTTTCTTTGATTGTATGGAGCATCTACCTGTACATTTAGTACACGAGGCAAAACTTGCTAGTCCAGTTCAATATCAATGGATGTATCCATTCGAGAGGTAATTTTACTTTTATATCAAAACTTGCTAAAACTTTTATAGTTCTACACCAAATTGGTTAATATAATTACCCTAATTATAATGTAGGAATTTTCATCACCTAAAGAAAAATGTTAAAAATAAGGCTAGAGTTAAAGGCTCTATATGCAATGCGTATTTAGTGGAGGAAACAAGTACATTTTGTTCACATTATTTTGAGCCTCATGTGATCACTCGAGAAAGAAAAGTTCCTCGTAATGACGATGGGGGTGAGCAGATTGGTGATGATAACTTATCTATTTTCAAATATCCTGGCCGAACACATGGACACTCAACAAGAAGAATGTTAACAGACAAAGAAATGGAGGCTGCACATGGTTACATTTTATTGAATTGCCAAGAAATTCGACCTTTTGTGCAGTAAGTTTATGTTATAATTGAAATTGGCTAAATTATTTTTCTAGATGATTGGAGTTTATAGCTAAGATAATTTATAATATTTTTAGTGAATACGAGGGGTTGTTAAGCGAGCTAATTCCAGGAAACTCACAACATGACATCAATAAAGAAGTGGATAAAAACTTTCCATGTTGGTTTGAAAATTATGTAAGTCTGTAGAGTGCAATAAAATTGAATGCTTGTTGCAATTACTGTAAAACTTACAAAATATTATATGTATTGATTAAAATTTTTTTATGTAGGCTTTTGAAAATAGAATAGAAAACAGGCTCATATGTGATCTTGCTAAAGGGCATTGCGAACTGTTAAATCATATCCTGTCTATTTCGTTAATGGATATAAATTTCATATAGAAAAGCATGGACATAGCATGGCAACAGTAAACAGTGGGGTTTGCATACAAGGGGAACTGATTGATTACTTTGGCAAAATTATTGAGATACTTGAAATAGAATATCCTACATTGTCGATAAAACGGTGTATACTTTTTAAGTGTGAGTGGTTTGATCCAACTCCTAACATCGGAACAAAAGTACATAGCCAATATAATCTTACTGAAATCAACCGACGGAGAAGATTTAAGCAATTTGAACCATTCGTGTTAGCAATGCAAGCGACCCAGGTGTATTATGTCCCTTATCCCAGCTTATGAAGGGAAAAGTCAGATTGGTTAGCCGTCTGCAAAGTTAAACCAAGAGGGGTTTTGATGGACATGCAAAGGGAGAAAGAAAGACAAAAGAAAGTGAAGCATTTCAAGAAGAAGAACCGGATGTACATGAAATAAATGCATGTTTTGATAATGAAATTTTAAATCATCCAAATAATGAATTTGTGGAAATTTATCTGGAGATGATGAGGAATCCATAATGGACAGAATTTTGAAGATGAGTCTGACTTTAATTCTGAATATTCAGAAACAAAGGATGATTTTAATGTGCAATTAGTGATGATAGCGATTAAATTGTGTATGTTTTATTATCTCAAAACCAAAATGTGTTATTATTGCAATGATGTACTAATGTTACATATTCTTTAATATAATTATATAATTCGATTTGAAGAAGTATATTCAATTTCTTTGAATTCCAGGTTTAAATTATGCCACCCAAAAGAAGAAAGTCATTGCTACCGCCAAGATTCAGACTAACATCTAATGGAGACAATAGTGTCCATATCTTAACCAGCAATATGAGGTATCACCTTCACCAACAACAAACGCGATCACTTTCTAATCAACCAGGTGATTCAGCATCCAACAACCCAAATATATCTGCTGACCATGTAAATGCATCTACTCCGATCCCAAACCCTGAATCTATGCCTACACAAGTACTAGGTTCCGATATTGAGGATGAAGGACTCCAGCCTGGTGCAAAGGGAGTTGATGGAAGAATTTACATTAAGATTTTCAATGATATGTGAGTTTAATTATAAAAAAAAATTTGTATTGCAAGATTAAAACATAAACTTATACTAATAGTATGGATATCTAATTTGATATTGATTTTGTTCATATTAACAGGTTTATTCCATCAGGTATTTGCTCAAGAAAAATCAGATCCACATTCAAGGAGAAGATAGAAATTGAGGGTTATGTTTGGAAAAATCTTTCTCTGTAGACAAAGGATTTTTATTATCAGGAGTTTGAGGTACAAAAAATAAATAACATTATCTGTTTTAAAATAATTAGCTTCATACATTAATGCATTATCTATTATTCTTTGCAATATTTATGTTATTTTTTTTTCAAAAAGAATTTTTTTGGGATTCAAAATTTAATGATGTCATTTATGGAGTTTGAGAAAAGCGAGCCCGCCAACAATATAAAGAATTTCTATGTAATTTACACAAGGGTGGTCAACGAACTAATTTTATTTCTAAAGAAATATGGAATCATTGGAAGCAATACTGGGCAACACCCGAAGCAATTGCCAGTTCAGATAGGAATTCTTCAAATAGGCGGGGAGGCTCGGATGGTGAGAGTCTAGCCGTGCACACTGGAGGAACTTTAAGCCATCACGAGCATGCAGCTAAACTAGTAAGTATCTGACTTTTATGCATACATTTTATTCTATAAATGTATAATTATTGGATGGCTGAATGTGCTATTTTGTTTTCCACTATTGCTCTGCTCTATTGGATGGCTGAATGTGGCTGGTTTGCTGCTCATTTTAGCTACTAAATGCAAATTGAAGCTGCTGAATTTGGAAAATAGATAAAATTACCTACTATGCTTTTCTAACTTTGATTGACCTGGAACTTGAAAGGACAAAATTTGTTTTAGTTTGAGGTTTAGAGGTTAGAACTCAAGTACTGCATAGTTGACCATTTACTAATTACGAGTTTTCCAAACAAGAGGATTTGGCCAAATAGATATGCTTTGAGTTGAATCGTTTTTGTTTTAACATGAAAACTTTAGTCTATTGGTATTGAGATTAAAATTATTCATGGAAAAAAATCCTTTTAGATGTTGTTGCTGAAGATAGTTTGGAAGCTCCATTGATGATCTACTTATTATTTTTTCCACTTCTTTAAGTTGACCCTTGTTACTACACTGAGTGTGCTTTATGGCTTATTTTATTTACTTCGGAGGTTGAGCCTTATTGCTTTGGGGAATGTCCTCGAGAGGTTACAGGCTTAAGCCATAGAATAAGCCCTCCTTGCCTGCAAGGTGAAGTTCTTCATAAATAATGTTAAACTACCACTTGGACCTGGCGACAAATGCAAGGTTTACTTGCTTTTAATTTCTTGGAAAACCTGAGCATTTTAGAAATTTACTTGTTGGGTCATTGGTGATAAAAATTTTTGCCATAGGAACTTATATGGGGTCTTGATTAGATGTTAGTCACCTGTTGGCTCATTGAAATGAAATATGCTTCACATGTTAAGTATCCTGTAAGACACTATTTCTTTTATGGTGTATTTTTCTAGAAGATAAATTAAACTCTTATATGTGTTTGTTTTTGTCCTTCATCTGCCTTTCGTTTAAATTGTTTCTTTCTGTGTTCTTTCAAAACTCAAGTTATTATTGTAGTAAAAGGCTAATTTTCGTATACCTTTGAGCTACAATCTGTTTCTTGCTTGTAAATCTAAATGCTACGTTCTTGCGGCAAGAAACTTAATAACACTCATGATAAGCTGAAATGGTAAAAAAACCTATTGATTTACCTTCATGTGTTCTTCTTTTAGTTAAAGGAGGGATGTTCTCCTTGTTGTCATTTTCACTTAAATTCTTATAAAGATTACTCTTTATTCTATATTTTAGTTGTAATTGAGAAATTTTTTCCCCTTATTGTAGAATGAACAGTGGTATTTTGACTATTATATCTTATTGCTTGTTATACAGGAAGTAACTATGGGTAAAAAGCCTATATATCCTGAAGTTTTTATGCACACTCACATAAAAAAGCATGATGGTCAGACATTCGTCAATACCCGTTGTAGACAACTCAATGTATGTTAAATTTATACATCAATATTAATTATTTTATAAAAATATAGCTAATTAATTTTAATTATTGTAATGATAGGAGCAAATACAAGAGACTCTCATTCAACAGCAGCAGAGCTCTAAAAGTGTTGATGAGAGTCAGATTTTTCTTCAAGTAGTTGGTGGTAAGAATAATCGTGGGAGAATTTTTGGTTTAGGTTCAATTGCAAATACTTCACATTCGAATTCCTCTACATCATCTATAGCTGCTTGTAGTAAGCGATGCGAATCTTCTTAGAAAGTCGTTCAGCTAGAGACCGCACTCACCATGTTGATGGATACTGTAACCTAACTAAAGAATCGAGTTGAAGATTTGGAAACCAGGGGTGCCCAACAGTCAAATCATTCTCCTTCACCTCCATCAGCTACATAGCTTAGACTTTTATTTTTAGATTGTTATTGATACTGATTTTATGCTGTTTTTATTATGGTCTCCTTCACCTCCACCAGCTACATAACTTAGACTTTTATTTTTAGATTGTTATTGATACTAATTTTATGTTGTTTTTATTATGGTTTTCATAGAATTTTACTTTACAGTAATATAGTATATTTTTAGGATTTTAATTTTTGTGCATTACAATTTTAATATTATATTATCAATAACAATATTTTCTTTTCATAATGAATTTGAATTATATTTATTTATAAATAAATAATTTGATTTAACTAAAATATTATGCCAATCTAACAAAACTAGCATAATTTTACAATTTATAATGTTATAAATAGCGGCTAAAGTCAAATTTTATTTAGCAACTGAATTCATATTCCATTGCTAAATTTAGCAACGAAATATGAATTCGGTTGCTAAATTTACCTATCGAACAAACATTCTGTTGCTAAATTTAGCAATGGAATTACAATTTGGTTGCTAAATTTACTAACCAAATTCATATTTCGTTGCTAAATTTAGCAACGGAATTTAATTTCGGTTGGTAATGTTGACCAATTAACCAAAATGTACATTGGTTAGATATAGCAACGAAATTTAGATTCCGTTGCTAATAAAAATTAGCAACCAAAAATAGCAACAGATATTCGATTTGTATTTTTAGCAACCGAATATATTTCCGTTGCTAAATTACCAACGGAAAATATTACGGTTGCTAAATTTACCAACTACCAAAATTGCAACCGAATTTTTCGTTGCTATTTTCGGTTGCTAATTTTGATTACCAACGGAAATTCACCAAATTCGGTTGCTAATTTCTGTTGCTATTTCCAAATTTCTTGTAGTGATAGGTATTATAATTAATATGACATGTTAATATACTGTCCTAAGATGTTCTTAGAGTTGTTCATGGTCGGATTTAATTGTAAATACCTAATGGTACATGTTAATCTTGAAACTAGGTGCTAGTTGGCATGATAAGTGTTTGTATAACAACTAGTTTTCAAAATTAAATGTAAAAACGATTTTGGCATGTTTGTAAGTGATTTTTAAAAATTAAATATCAAGGTCTAGACATATTTTAAAATTTATTTTAATTCTGGTCCATGACAATTTAATTGATTAATTTTAAAATCACTTAAAACTATGGCTAGTTTGTGTTTGTTACATGTTTAATCAACATTGTTTGTTTTGTTTTGATTAAAATGGTAAAAAAACATTCAGATCGGTACAAAACATTAACTCAATATTTATGACCTTATTTAAATTATTAAATGACTCATAAAATTATTTTAAGTGTTTGTGCATTTTTGTGGCACTATATGAGCATTAAATAACTAGTTTCATTGTTGTTTGTTTGTTTTAATATGAATGTCGTATATGATATATATGTTCTTCATGATTTTATGTTTTAATTCATGTTGATACATATTATATGTATTTTTAATGTTTATGGGTTGTATGACATAAAATAAAAAAATGGCAAAATTGGAAATTATACTAGAGTTGATTTATAGCACAAATCTTACTAGTTTGTGTTTTGGGCTTTTAAGAGAACTTTTTCAATAAGAGGATTTAGTCCATTAGGCTTCGGCCCAGGCTTATCATAGGGTCCTCTCTTAAAAGTTCAAATACACAATTTCCATTAATGGGCTTGGCTAAATTAATTAAAATTGGACTTTGTTTTATCCATGAATGTTATCTATATTTATTTGCTTGTTTTGTGTGATGAATGGATATGCATGGTGCATTCATGGGCCCTGGGTTATTGTAATTAAATATGGCCTGCGACCTATTATGTATTATTGTAAAAGTTTCATTTATTTCTTAGAATAGAATTTATTTGAAGACTTTGTAAATCAAGACGAAGCCCACCAGAGTGGAGAAGCCCAACTCGAAGATTCTTATGTAATAGTATAGAATCTTAGTTGTAGGTTGGGCCAATGTTTGTCACGCTTTACTTTATGCAATTATATATATATGCATGCTATGAATGGATGACAAAGTGTATGCCATGTAAGCCGTAATAAAATGAATCCCTAAAATAGTAAGTCACAAAGTTGCCTTCCTAATTCGAAACATGTCAAGGCATCGTTCATCAGTCACATAGACTAGGAGTCCTAGATACATCCAATTATCTTTGTGAGGCATGGGTTGCGAATGTAGGTTGGAATTAACATGGAAAGGGATGCTCAGACCTAGGCAACTAATAAATGGCTTTGTGTTATAACATCTTAAGATGTTAGCCCATTTGATCCAAGAGTCATGTACGAGACATGATTGTAGTTTTCCTACCTAAGTAACTTAACTGGTTAGGTGTACAAGCTCGGCTTGACTAATAAGTTGTTGTGAAAAGTGGATCTTGGCCCACATTAAATCACTAACGCGAATTATTTAAAGGGATATATATTCGGTTTGTGGAATTATAAATAAGATCTCATTTAATCTTGCTAAGTTTTATTGTAGATTGAAAATGGCTTCTTCAAACAACAACTTTTCATTGCGATCGGTCCTGGAAAAGGACAAACTGAATGGCACCAATTTCATAGACTGGTCTCGAAACTTAAGAATAGTTCTTAATCAAGAAAAAAGTCGTATGTTTTGGATGCACCCTTGCGTGAAGAACTTGGTAGGAATGCCTCTGTGGTTCAAAAGGAAACTTTTGAGACCAAGAAGAGCGACTCCAATGATGTGACCTATTTGATGCTTGCAACCATGGTGCCTGACTTGTAAAAGCAATTTATGGACCAAGAGGCTTATGCGATCATGGTGCACCTCATGGAGATGTTCCAAGAGCAAGCTCGCCATGAGAGGTTCGTAACAACAAAGGCCTTAATTTCTTGTAAGATGGCTGCAGGTACTCCTGTTAGTACCCATGTACTCAAGATGAAAGGGTATCTTGATACTCTTGAGAAGCTTGAGGTACAAGTCCCAAGGAATTGGCTACTGACTTGATCTTAGGTTCATTGACTGATGATTATGATCCATTTGTGATTAATTATAACATGTATGCAATGAACAAGACAGTCATCGAGCTTCATGGGATGCTTAAGAATGCTGAAGAGAACATTCGAAAGACCAATCCCATACTGATGATTCAATGGGGCATTAAGAAGGGACCCGCTAAAGGAAAGGGAAAGGGAAAGGCAAAAAATGAATGACCTAGCTTGGTTCAAGTCAAATGGGAGTGCACCTCAGGCCCAATCCAAGCCCAAGGCACAAAAGCTCAAGGAGAGCAAGAGTACATGCTTCCATTGCAACAAGATAGGGCATTGGAGGAAGAACTGCGCTCTTTTCAAGGAAGAACAAAAGAAGAATGGAGCCAAAGCATCCAGTTCTGGTATTTTTGTTGTTGAAATTAACATTTCTATTTCTACCACTTGGGTATTGGATACTGATTGTGGTTCTCACATTTGTTCAAATGTGTAGGGGCTAAGAAATAGGTGGTTACATGGGAAGAATGAAGTGGACCTCCATGTGGGGAATGGAGCATGGGTTATTGCCATGGAGATAGGCGACTATTAACTCACTTTACCTTCCGAACTTTGTTTAGTTTTGAAAATTTGTTATTATGTGCCTGCTATGAGCAGAAACATTATTTCAATTTCTTGTTTGGATTTGGATGAATTTGATTTTGTTATTAGAAATGGCAATGCTCATATTCGTCGCCAAGGCATTTCATATGGCAATGCCATATTGCAAAATGGCCTTTATATCCTTGATCTACAAAACAAAGAGTCCATATACAACATTAATACAAAGAGGGTTAAATCAAATGAATTGAACCCTACTTACTTCTGGCATTATCGTTTAGGGCATGCAAATGAAAAATTCATTTCAAGAGTCCATAAATCTTGAGTGTTGGGTCATTTGACTTAGAGTCTTATGACACATGCGAGCCATGTTTGCATGGAAAAATGATAAAGAGTCCTTTTAACAAGAAAGGTGAGAGGACTAATGACTTATTAGAACTAATACGTACCGATCTATGTGGACCATTAAGTACACAAGCTAGAGGTGGTTTTAGCTACTTCGTGACGTTCACAGATGACTTCAGTAGATATGGCTACGTCTATCTAATGAAGTATAAGTCTGAAACTTTTGAGAAATTTAAAGTGTTTAAGAACGAAGTAGAAAACTAACTTTGCAAAAGTATAAAAGCCATTCGATCAGATCGAGGTGGTGAATACTTAAGCCAGGAATTTGACAGTCATTTGAAAGAATGTGGCATTATTTCAGAGCTCACTCCTCCTGGAACACCACAATGGAATGGTATGTCTGAAAGGAGAAATTGAACTCTGTTGGACATGATTCGATCAATGATGAGTCATGGGGTTATGCATTAGAAACTGCTGCATTTTTATTAAACCGTACTTCAACTAAAGCAGTTGAGAAGACACCATACAAAGTATGGACTGGAAAAGAACCCAATATGTCATTTCTCAGGATTTGGGGCTGTGAAGCACATGTTAAGAAATTAACATCTGATAAACTAGAGTCCAAATCTATTGTCTGCTTATTTATGGGTTATCCTAAAGAAACAAAGGGATACTACTTTTACTCACAAGCCGAGAACAAAGTATTTGTTGCTCGCAAGGCTGTTTTCTTAGAAAAGGAGTTCCTTCTCAAGAAAGATAGTGAGAGTAAAGTGGAACATGGAGAAATTCAAGCACCACAAACTCCTATAAAGGATGAGTTGGAAATGGGATCAAGTTCACAACCAGTTGTGGAACAAGAACCCATTACAAAAGAACCTAAAAGGTTCTGTAGGGTACATCAGGAGATTGAGAGATATAGATTTCTAATTACTGACAGTGACACTATTGAGTTAGTAGATCATGAGGATCCAACTACCTACCGATAAGCTATTGAGAGCCCAGACTCAAAAAATTAGCTTGAAGCCATGAAATCCGAGATGTAATTAATGTACGATAACCAGGTTTGGACCTTGGTTAATCCATCGGAAGGTGTTAAGGTAATTGAATGCAAGTGGCTATTTAAACTCAAAGCTGATAAGACCTACAAAGGTAGACTAGTAGCAAAAATTTTTCAATAAAATCATGGTGTAGACTATGATGAGACCTTTTCACCTGTAGTCATGCTCAAGTCCATTAGGATCTTGCTTGCCATAGCTGCATATCATGATTATGAGATTTGGCAAATGGATGTCAAAACTGCTTTCCTCAACGAAAATTTACTTGAGGATGTGTATATGACACAATCTGAGGGTTTTATCAATCCCAAGCATCCTAAGAAGGTTTGTAAGCTTCAAAAATCCATTTATGGATTAAAGCAAGCATCCCAAAGTTTGAATCTTCATTTTGATGAGGCAGTTAAAGAATTTGACTTCATCAAGAACGAAGATGAGCCTTGTGTGTACAAGAAGGTTAGTGGGAGCATAATAGTATTTCTGGTCCTATATGTGGACGATATCCTTCTCATTGGGAATGACATTCTAACATTGCAAATGGTTAAGCAATGGTTGGGGTAATGTTTCTCAATGAAATGCTTAGATGAAGCCAAGATAATACTTGGTATTCGGATCTATAGAGATAGATCGAATCAACTTTTGGGACTAAGTCAAGAAAAGTACATAGACAAAGTACCAAAGCATTTTAGTATGGGAGACTCAAAGAAAGGGTACATACCTTTGGCTTTGGGAGTTCATTTAACTAAAGAACATTGCCCTAAAACCAAAGAAGAAAGGTACAACATGAGTAGAATCCCATATGCATTTGCTATTGGATCTATCATGTACGCTATGTTATGTACTAGGCTGGATGTTGCTCATGCATTGAATATAACCAGTAGGTTTCAGCAAGGCCCTGGTGAGATGCACTGGTCTACTGTAAAGGGGATTCTAAAGTACCTTTGAAGGACTAAGGATCACTTCTTGGTGTATGGTGGTCAAAAAGAGCTCGTCATGCAAGGTTATACTAATGCTACTTTTCAGACCAGCACTCAGGTTATACCATGCTTTTAACAGAGTGACAAGTATGGGTATGCTTGGGTATGCATTGACTCATTTTAGAGAGCATGAGAGAAGTGAAGGGATTACCCCTCTCAATAAGAGAGAAAATATCATTGGCCACTTGATCAGTGAACTGAGAAATGTATGGCCATACCAAGATGAAATAATGAGTAATCATTATTTATCTGAGAGTTCAGTATCACTGGAATATCAAGAAAGGAATTAATATATATAAAGATGACTTGTTTCATGCCTTATATTAATTTTGATATTTATAGGTAAGGGACTATGCAAAATTGTATTAGGTCACTAAATGCCATTTGCATTTTTATTTAATTTGGAATGTTATAATATCTTGCTAGAGAATATATATAGCCTTTGAATTAATTCATTGCCAATATTAAATGGACCTATAGGATCGAACACAAAGCATTGGGCTTAAAATATTTAAATAAAGTATTGGGCATTAATTTTAGGCCCATATTTGTCACGCTTTATTTTATGCAATTATATATATATGCATGCTATGGATGGATGACAAAGCGTATGCCATGTAAGTAGTAATAAAATGAATCCGTAAAATAGTAAGTCACAAAGTTGCCTTCCTAATTCGAAACATATCAAGGCATCGATCATCGATCACATAGACTAGGAGTCCTATATGCGCTCGATTATCTTTGTGAGGCATGGGTTGTGAATGTAGGTTGGACTTAACATTGAAAGGGATGCCCGGACCTAGGCAACTAATAAATGGGTTTGTGCTATAACATCTTAAGATGTTAGCCCATTTGATCCAAAAGTCATGTACGAGACATGATTGGATTTTTCCTATCTAAGTAACTTAACTTGTTAGGTGTACAAGCTTAGCTTGACTAATAAGTTGCTGTGAAAAGTGGATCTTGGCCCACATTAAATCACTAACGCGAATTATTTAAAGGGATATTAATTCGGTTTGTGGGATTATAAATAAGACCTCATTTAATCTTGCTAAGTTTTATTGTAGATTGAAAATGGCTTCTTCAAACAACAACTTTTCATTGCAATTGATCCTGAAAAAGGACAAACTGAATGGCACCAACTTCATAGACTGGTCTCAAAACTTAAGAATAGTTCTTAAGCAAGAGAAAAAAGTCGTATGTTTTGGATACACCCTTGCCTGAAGAACCTGGTAGGAACGCCTCTGCGGTTCAAAAGGAAACTTTTGAAACCAAGAAGAGTGACTCCAATGATGTGACCTGTTTCATGCTAGCCACCATGGTACCTGACTTGCAAAAGCAATTCATGGACCAAGAGGCTTATGCAATCATAGTGCACCTCAAAGAGATGTTCCAAGAGCAAGCTCGTCATGAGAGGTTCGTGACAACAAAGGCCTTAATTTCTTGCAAGATGGCTACGGGTACTCTTGTTAGTACCCATGTACTCAAGATGAAAGGGTATCTTGATACTCTTGAGAAGCTTGAGGTACTAGTCCCGAAGGAATTGGCCACTGACTTGATCTTAGGTTCATTGACTGATGATTATAATTCATTTGTTGTGAATTATAACATGCATGCAATGAACAAGATGTTGAATTTTAACGGTTACATGCATCACATACATGAGCGGAATTTTAATATTTTTTTAACCATTAAATCTGATCTTGCCATGAATACACAATATAACTATATGAGAATAAGAAAAATCACCTTTGATTTTTGTTGAACAATTGATTTTACTTCGCACCGGGTTGTCGCAAACCACAGTGTCCAAAATCGAACACCTCCAATGAGTAATCCACATTAAAGAGGGATAAAATGAACCAACAAATTGGTGTTTAACTAGGGTTGGCCGAAATTCCCAAGAGCTAGCTTAGGAGTTGGCACAAAAGGGAGAGAGAGATTAAGAGAAAAGACTTTCTTTTTGTTTTAATCACTTAACCCTAATTCTCATTAGTTGGCCTTTTATAGTTAGGTTAAAATTCCAAGTCCTTAATAAGATTGGGCTCTTTAAAATTGCTGGAGAATTATTAATTGGGCCTCTGGAATTAATTATAATCATTTGGGCTTAATTAAATCCAAATTAAATCTTTTCATAAAAGACCATGCACAAAATCCACAAACTAGGCCCTTTGTGCATCTAATTGGATTTAAATACCCAAATGGATTCCAAATCCAACCAAATTAAATATGTGAGTTCCATAACACTTATGTAACATATATAAATTAATTTGGTCCAAGAAAAAGCTCTCTAAGCCCTTCTGTATGGAGTTGGCGTGTGGCCCTTACATAATGGCTTCCGCCAACTTTCTTTATTCCTCTGGCCCTTAATAATTCCTCCAATGGACCTATTAATTATTATATCAATCCTCTAATACTTATAGTAGTCTTATAACACTTATAATACAATAATAATTAATCATGAAATACATTATTTCATTTAGGTCTAATTTACAGAACATTTCTCAAAAGTTCCGCGGATAATTTTACTTGATCATAATTAATTAAACTCTTTAATTAATTATTATCATATTCACTTCTCTCACTTCATAATAATATCAAATATTATTATCCTTTTCATTTTATCATTTTATCCTTTCTCTATATGTGTGTGACCTATTGGGTTCTTGTCCATGTTGGCAGTATAATATGTAATTGTAAGTTTTTCTCAAAACTCACATAATTCAAACTCCTTTAAATCATTTTATCAATCTCTATTGATATTTTGATACATCATTATACAAGTCATGATTGGCCTCTAGCTAGGCATCATGACTACCCAAATGTCAGGAAAGTCATGTGGTTTGACTGTACCCTTCCATATTAATAGTTATCGTGTAATTACTCCTTTAACCACTCTTATCTCAATTAGATTCTGAGTATAGATTTCTATTAACTCATATAAATCTAATTATGTATGTTCTATTAATTTAACCATTGTTCCCAAAATGCCCTCCATGGATCTCTATCCATCTTGGCATATTACTCTGGCCAGAGATTCTCTGAACAAGGCAATCATAGAAACATGCGAGATAACTTCCCTTGTTAAATCTGGGATGGTGAATCCTTCGTCAATCACTCAACTATCTTCAAGTAGGTCATGATATACCCAATCTCCTAACTATGTTCACTCCCAGTTGGAAGTAATTAGTTATGGAGTCAAAGTGTACCACTTGCTACTTAAGATAACTTTGGTGATCTCAAGTCTAAGGATACTTGCACAACCACTATGAAGAGATTCCTCACTGACATAGATTTAATATCCATGTGAGGATTCTCTTTGCAAGTCTCCAATGAACTTGTTCTTCTAACAAGCATCCACATGTTAGCTTTGATTATCTTCCATAATCACAGTTATGAGAACCACTGCTTGAACCATTCAAGAAGCATAACATGTGCTTGTCTGTCCGAATTAACAATGTCCTATCTTGTTAATTCTATGACTAGGGATATTTAGATATTAAGACATTTGCATGCAATAGACATCTCACATCATGAACACCTTCATGATTGCCCTTGCACTGTGTTTATAATATCTAGGACTTCATTTATTAATTTAAGATTTACAAACTCATGTATTTAAACATAGCATTAATAAATGAATGATGCCTTTTATTAAGAATATAAATTTTTATACATATGAAAAACATCCCTATTACATGGGCTCTAGGGCATACTTTCTAACACAAGACAGTCACCGAGCTTCATGGGATGCTTAAGAATGCTGAAGAGAAAATTCAAAAGACCAATCCCGTACTGATGGTTCAAGGGGGCATTAAGAAGGGAACCACTAAGGGAAAAGAAAAGGGAAAGGAAAAACATAAGAATGACCTAGCTCGGTTCAAGTCAAATGGGAGTGCACCTCAGGCCCAATCCAAGCCCAAGGCACAAAAGCTTAAGGAGAGTGAGAGCACATGCTTCCATTGCAACAAAATATGGCATCGGAGGAAGAATTGCACTCTCTTCAAGGAAGAACAAAAGAAGAATGGAGCCAAGGCATCCAGTTCTGGTATTTAGGTTGTTGAAATTAACCTTTCTATTTTTACCACTTGGGTATTGGATACCGGTTGTGGTTCTCACATTTGTTCAAATGTGCAGGGGCTAGGAAATAGGCGGTTACTTGGGAAGAATGAAGTGGACCTCCGTGTGGGGAATGGAGCACGAGTTGTTGCCATGGAGATAGGCGATTATCAACTCACTTTACCTTCTGGAATTTGTTTAGTTTTGAAAAATTGTTATTATTTGTCCTCTAAAAGCAGAAACATTATTTCAGTTTCTTGTTTGGATTTGGATGAATTTGATTTTGTTATTAGAAATGGCAATGCTCATATTCGTCGCCAAGGCATTTCATATGGCAATGCCATGTTGTAAAATGGCCTTTATATCCTTGATCTACAAAACAAAGAGTCCATATACAACATTAATACAAAGAGGGTTAAATCAAATGAATTAAACCCTACTTACTTCTAGCATTGTCATTTAGGGCATGCAAATGAAAAATGCATCTCAAGACTCCATAAATCTAGAGTGCTTGGGTCATTCGACTTAGAGTCTTATGATATATGCGAGCCATGTTTGCATGGAAAAATGACAAAGAGTCCTTTTAACAAGAAAGGCGAGACGACTAATGGCTTATTGGAGCTAATACATACTGATGTATGTGGTCCATTAAGTACACAAGCTAGAGGTGATTTTAGCTACTCTGTGACGTTCACAGATGACTTCAGTAGATATGGCTACATCTATCTAATGAAGTACAAGTCTAAAAATTTTGAGAAATTCAAAGAGTTTAAAAATGAAGTAGAAAAAAAACTTGGCAAAAGTATAAAAAACATTCGATCATATCGAGGTGGTGAATGCTTAAGCCAAGAGTTTGACAATCATCTGAAGGAGTGTGGAATCATTTCACCGCTCACTCCTCCTAGAACGCCACAATAGAATGATGTATCCGAAAGGAGAAATCGAACTCTATTGGACATGGTTCGATCAATGATGAGTCAAGCAAATCTTCTTGTCTCTTTTTGGGGTTATGCATTAGAAACTACTGCATTTCTACTAAACCGTACTCCAACTAAAGCAGTTGAGAAGACACCATACGAGATATGGACTGGGAAAGAACCCAATATATCATTTCTCAGGATTTGGGGCTGTAAAACACATGTTAAGAAATTAACATCTAACAAACTACAGTCCAAATCCACTGTCTGCTTGTTTGTGGGTTCTTCCAAAGAAACAAAGGGATACTACTTTTACTCACAAGCCAAGAAAAAAGTATTTATTGCTCACAAGGTTGTTTTGTTGGAAAAGGAGTTCCTTCTCAAGAAAGACAGTGGGAGTAAAGTAAAACTTGGAGAAATTCAAGCGCCACAAACTCCTATAGAGGATGAGTTGGAAATGGGATCAAGTTCACAACCGGTTGTGGAACAAGAACCCATTACACAAGAACCTAAAAGGTCTGGTAGGGTACGTCAGGAGATTGAGAGATATGGATTTCTAATCACTGACAGTGACACTATTGAGTTAGTAGATCGTGAGGATCCTACTACCTACAAAGAAGCTATTGAGAGCCCAGACTTGAAAATTTAGCTTGAAGCCATGAAATTCGAGATGCAATCAATGTACGATAACTAGGTTTGGACCTTGGTTGATCCACCTGATGGTGCTAAGGTAATTGAATGCAAATGGCTATTTATGAATTAAAGTAAGCATCCCAAAGTTAAACTCAAAGCTGATAAGACCTACAAAGGTAGACTAATAGCAAAAGGTTTTCGACAAACTCATGATGTAGACTATGATGAAACCTTTTTGCCTGTAGTCATGCTCAACTCCATTAGGATTTTGCTTGCCATAGCTGCATATCATTATTATGAGATATGGTAAATGGATGTCAAAACTGCTTTCCTTAATAGAAATTTTCTTGAGGATGTGTATATGACACAACCCGAGGGTTTTGTCAACCCTAAGCATCCTAAGAAGGTTTACAAGCTTTAAAAATCCATTTATGAATTAAAGTAAGCATCCCAAAGTTAGAATCTTTGTTTTGATGAGGCAATAAAAGAATTTGGCTTCGTCAAGAACGAAGATGAGCCTTGTGTGTACAAAAAGGTTAGTGGGAGCATAATAGTATTTCTGGTCCTATATGTGGACGACATCCTTCTCATTGAGAATGACATTCCAACATTGCAAAGGGTTAACCAATGGTTGGGGAAGTGTTTCTCAATGAAATACTTAGGTGAAGCTGAGACAATACTTGGTATTCGGATCTATAGAGATAGATCGAATCGGCTTTTGGGACTAAGTCAAGAAAAGTACATAGACAAAGTACTAAAGCATTTTAGTATGGGAGACACAAAGAAAGGGTACATACCTTTAGCTTTGGGAGTTCCTTTAACTAAAAAATAGTGCCCTAAAACTAAGGAAGAAAGGGACAGCATGAGTAGAATCCCATATGCATATGCTATTGGATCTATCATGTACGCTATGTTATGTACTAGATTGGATGTTGCTCATGCACTGAGTATAACCAGTAGGTTTCAGCAAGACCTTGGTGAGAAGCACTAGTCTGCTGTGAAGGGCATTCTAAAGTACCTGCAAAGGACTAAGGATCACTTCTTGGTGTATGGTGGTCAAGAAGAGCTCGTCATACAAGGTTATGCCGATTTTTTGACCAGCACTCAAGATTCAAGATCGCAATCTTAATTTGTTTTTGTTTTGAACAGTGGTGTTGTCAGCTGGAGAAGCTCAAAGCAAGAGACCGTTGCTGACTCAACTATAGAATCTGAGTATATTGCAGCAAGTGAGGCTGCAAAAGAGGCTGTTTGGATTAGAAATTTCATTTCTAGATTAGGAGTGGTCCCAAGCATCCTAGATCCGTTAGAAATTTTCTGTGACAACAACGGGGCCATCGCACAGGTCAAGGAGCCCCGTTCACACCAGAAATCCAAACACATACTCAGGAGGTACCACTTGATCAGAGAGATCATTGATCGCGGGGACGTCAAGGTTAGCAAGATAGCAAGTGAAGACAATGTAGTAGATCCTTTGACGAAACAGTTGCGTCAAAATCTGCATGAAGCTCATTTAAGAGCATTCGGTCTTAGGGTTATGCCCAATTGGGACTAGTGCTAGTGGGAAATTGTTAATGTAAGCCTTATCCCCAATACATTGTTATAAAGCATTTAGTTTAATAAATGAGGCATTTGTTTTATCTATTATATTCCTGTGCATATCAATTGATAAAACTATCTAAGAATGTTGTTTCAGTTTAAGTTATCATGTGTGAGGCACATAGTTGTAAGATCTTGAAACAAATGTGACTTCATTCTAAATATCCCTAGTCAGTCATTGTTATGGGAATAACAAATTAATTAAGACTAGTATGCTCTCTCTGATAAGATGAGTTTTATCTTACGGATCATAAGGAAAAGAGTGTCAATCAGAGATCATAGATACATGTTTAAAACATGGTATCTGGATTCGATCCATTCATGAGAACACTTCATGGTATAAGTCATAAGTGTTTCTCATATGCAAGTTTTGCATCGGAGTTCTTAGACCTAAAATCTCTATGAAACTCTTTATGAATTACTATCTACTTTGACATACACCTAACGTGCTCATAACAGAGTGACAAGTATGGGCATGCTTGGGTATGCATTGATTCATGTTAGAGAGCATGAGAGAAGTGAAGGGATTACCCCTCTCAATAAGAGAGAAAATATCATCGACCACTTGATCAGTGAACTGAGAAGTGTATGGCCATACCGAGATGAAATAATGAGTAATCATTATTTATCTAAGTGTTCAGTGTCACTGGAATATCAAGAAAGGAATTAATATATATAAGGATTACTAGTTTCATGCCTTATATTAATTCTGATATTTATGGATAAGGGACTATGCAAAATTGCATTAGGTCACTAAATGCCATTTGTATTTTCATTTAATTTGGAATGCTATAATATCTTGCTAGAGAATATATATAGCTTTTGAATTAATTCATTGCCAATATTAAATGGACCTATAGGATCGCACACAAAACATTGGGCATAAAATATTTAAATAAAGTATTGGGCATTAATTTGGGCTTTTAATTAAAGTCAAATTAATGTATGTAATGGGTATTAAAATTGTTAAATGGACCTTGATCCATTAGAGAGAGAGATTCGGCCCATAAGGTTTAATTTCAATTAATTAATTATCTTGTAATTAAATTAATTGAGTATCAAAGCCTAAAATAATTTGAATCAAATTAAATCACTTAAATAAGAGAGGAAGTGACCGAAATTCCAAGATAAAAATCAAGGGAATTTCAGCACATGTATATTTCTTAAATTAAGTGATTTGTTTTGATTAAATGTCTTATATTTATTTCAAATTAATTCAAAAAGAGTTTGAATCAATATATGTTACTTATTTTAAGGAAGTGATTAAGAATGATTTTACTACCTAAAAGGATGGTAATCTCGGCATTATCACTTAACAAGATAAGTGATATATTTTGAATGAATAAATAGAAAATAAACCCTAGGTATGAAACTTTTTCTCACACATTCTTGGCCGAATTCACAAGGAGAAAGGATTGTTCCTTGTTCTCTTGTGTTTTTGGGCAGCAATAGCAACTAAAAGGAAGTACAAGATCAAATCTTGTAGCTTCAATCCATTACCATTGCCAATAATTTACACATAGAGCTTGCACTCTCGATTTTAAGCCGTCATTGCAATTGTGTGTGTGAACATAGAGAGGAGTGGCATAAAGGTTGTTCCTTTGGCATTGGTGGTGAAGATATAAGGAAAATAAATCCTTCTTGGTTGCTGGTCATCATCAAAATCAAATCTTGAAGTGTATCTGAAGTTGTAAGTTTTTAAAACCCTAAAATTGCTTGTTTTAGATTCTTGTTTGTGGATTGAGTGGCATGTATGATCGATTTTATTATTTTTTTGTTGCATGATCATCATATAAATGCCATGTTATATTCCATCAGTTGATTGAGAGAAAATGGGTGCCTTAGACTCCTTGAAGTGGCTAGCCCCCATCTTCTTTTTAACACTTTGATTTTCTACTTTCTCAAAAAGATTTTAGGGAGAATAAGTGGCTTGGTCCAATTGGCTCCAATTTAACCTTTTCCAAAATTACACTTAACTCTTTGAATTTATGTTTTTACCCCTAAAATTTCTCTTTTCCTTTTCAATTGGGTCCCTTGATTAAAATATTTTCCATAATAAATCACATGTATGGCTTAAATTAAAATAACCATTTTACCCCTTATTATTTAAGGTAATTACCTTTATGCCTCAACTTGTAGTTCACTAAATATACACACACACAGAGAGATCTCCCAAGGCTTAAAGGCCTTATAAGCTAAGTTCGAAAAGAGTTCTTAAAAGGGTACAGTTAAAGATTCAAAAATTAATGTGTGTCTTCGTGGGTAGAAATCACACCTCTTTAGGTTCTATACTAACTCGACGTCTTGCTCTTTCTTTGTTTGGATTAAATTTCTCTATTACTAAAACAAATCCCTTTTTGTTTGGCTTCTTTAAACCATAATTATGGATTGTGCATCACAAGTTTAAGGCGAAAACCTAGTACATTAGAGGTGTCGCATTCATGCCAAGCCTAAACATAGCCCCAAGGTTTCCAGGTGCCATCACTAGGGCACAGAATGAGCTAAGAGCTGAGGTCGAAGCGGCACACTTTTTCAAAGCTAGGAGAAGCAGCAAACGGAGTTACCACTGAAGCAGTAGCCATAGGGAAAGAGGCTAATTACATATGAAGGTGATGGCAGAGCTTGATCTAAGACTGTTAGAGAGTATGCCCTAGAGCCCATGTAATAGGGATGTTGTTCATATGTATGAAATTTATATTCTTAATAAATGGCATCATTCATTTATTAATGCTATATTTAAATACATGAGTTTGTAAATCTTAAATTAATAAATGAAGTCCTAGATATTATAAACACAGTGCAAAGGCAATCATGAAGGTGTTCATGATGTTAGATGTCTATTGCATGCAAATGTATTAATATCTAAATATCCCTAGTCATAGAATTAACAAGATAGGACATTGTTAATTCGGACAGACTAGCGCATGTTATTCTTCTTGAATGGTTCAAGCAGTGGTTCTCATAACTGTGATTATGGAAGATAATCAAAGCTAACATGTGGATGCTTGTTAGAAGAACAAGTTCATCGGAGACCTGCAAAGAGAATCCTCACATGGATATTAAATCTATGTAAGTGAGGAATCTCTTCATAGCGGTTGTGCAAGTATCCTTAGACTTGAGATCATCAAAGTTATCTTAAGTAGCAAGTGGTATACTTTGACTCCATAACTGATTACTTCCAACTGAGAGTGAACATAGTTAGGAGATTGGGTGTATCATGACCTACTTGAAGATAGTTGAGTGATTGACAAAGGATTCACCATCCCAGATTTAACAAGGGAAGTTATCTCGCACGTTTCTATGATTGCCTTGTTCAGAGAATCTCTAGCCAGAGTAATATGCCAAGATGGATAGAGATCCATGAAGGGCATTTTGGGAACAATGGTTAAATTAATAGAACATACATAATTAGATTTATATGAGTTGATAGAAATCCATACTCAGAATCTAATTGAGATAAGAGTGCTGAAAGGAGTAATTGCACGGTAACTGTTTTTATGGAAGGGTGCAGTCAAACCACATGACTTTCCTGACATTTGGGTAGTCATGATGCCTAGCTAGAGGCCAATCATGACTTGTATAATGATGTATCAAAATATCAATAGAGATTGATAAAATGATTTAAAGGAGTTTAAATCATATGAGTTTTGAATAGAACTCACAATTACATATTATACTGCCAACATGGATAGGAACCCAATAGGTCACACACATATAGAGAAAAGGATAAAATGGTAAAATGACAAGGATAATAATATTTGATATTATTATGAAGGTAGAGAAGTGCATATGATAATAATTAATTAAAGAGTTTGATTAATTATGATCAAATAAAATTATCCGCGGAACTTTTGAGAAATATTCTATAAATTAGACCTAATTGAAATAATGTATTTCATGATTAATTATTATTGTCTTATAAGTGTTATAGGACTACTATAAGTATTATAGGACTGGTATAATAATTAATAAGTCTATTGGAAGAATTATTAAGGGCCAAAGGAATGAAGTAGTTGGCGAAAGCCCTTCTGTAAGGGCCACATGCCAAGTCCAAAACAGAAGGACTTAATGGCCTATTTCATGCACCAAATTAATTTATATATGTTACATAAGTGTTATGAAACTCACATATTTAATTTGGTTGGATTTGGAATCCATTTGGGTATTTAAATCCAATTAGTTGCACAAAGGGCCTAGTTTGTGGGTTTTGTGCATAGTCTTTTATGAAAAGGTTTAAATTGGATTTAATTAAGCCCAAATGATTATAATTAATTCCAGAGGCCCAATTAATAATTCTCCAGCAATTTTAAAGAACCCAATCTCATTAAGGAGTTGGAATTGTAACCTAACTATAAAAGGCCAACTAATGAGGAATTAGGATTAAGTGATTAAAACAAAAAGAAAGTCTTTTTCTCTAATCTCTGTCTCCTTTTTGCGCCAACTTCTTGGAATTTTGGCCAGCCCTAGTTAAACACCAATTTTTTTGGTTCAATTTATCCCTCTCTAGTGTGGATTACTCATTGGAGGTGTTCGATTTTAGACACTGTGGTTTGCGATAACCCGGTGCGAAGTAAAATCAACTGTTCAACAAAAATCAAAGGTGATTTTTCTTATTCTCATATAGTTATATTGTGTATTCATGGCAAGATCAGATCTAATGGTTATAAAATTTTAAAATTCCGCCCATGTATGTGATGCATGTAACCGTTAAAATCCAACATGGTATCAGAGCCTCGGTTTTGCCATGGATATACAATTCTATATTTTTCTGCAGAATAAGTTTTGTTTTGTTTTGAGTTATTTATTTCATGAACTTTAAAATATTAGATTTTATTGTTCATGAATGAGAAATATTGATTTCTGGTTGTATGTGTGATCAAATAAATTTGGTGGAAACAAAAACGAAACTTTTGAAGGATTGTGATTAGGGTTTGGCGTGAAACCCTAGGTGATTTAAGGGGCTGTTCTAATTTAATTTCTTATGGATCCATTAAAACATCATTTAGATGATATTTTATGTGTTTAATATGGGATATTAAGCCGTAAGATTGAACGAAATTAAAATCGAACAAGTTTTGCATGAAAACTAGTTTAGTCGAAAAGTTCGATAAATTGGTGTTCTTCATATGTTCTTGATGTGTTCTTGGTTAGAACGATTTTTAATCTTCTAAATCTGATATATATGATATATTAAAGTGTTTTTAATTAATTGGATTAATTAAAATGGGCCTTAAATTAATTTGATTAATTTTAATTTATTAAAACCACTTAATGGGCTTAATTATGTTTAAGGACTTGGTTTAAATTAGTGAATGAATTGGTGGGCCCAAGGAGCTGATTTAAATTAAACATTATAAACATTAATTAAGTTTATTAATGGGTTTTAAGGGCTGGAGTGGTCTTGGCTCATTGCAAAAGGCCCAAATGGTCCAAAAGACACAAAACTAGTTTGTGTGTGAACACATTTAGGGTTTACTTTTGTGGGTTTCGGCCCACCCTTGGTTTTAAACCCAAAATTGATTTTTTTAATTATTTAATATGATTAATTAATTAAATAATCAATTTATATTTAATTAATAATCAATTGGATTGATTATTAAGGCAAGAACACATGCATGCAAAAAGGTTTCCTAAAATGAAAGTTTCCAAAATGGAAAAAGTTTCCTAATTTGATCACATCATCAAAATAACTCAAAATATTATTTCAAAGATTGAAAAAAAGTTAGTAATCCATTTCTTTATTCATTAGAAAGTCATATAAGGGTGTATGATTGGCATGATGGATAGTTATGGACAAAGCCCAATGTGATTAAGCATTATGCATATTTTGGCCCAATGAGGACTTTCATGTCCCGGCCACTTGTTTTTTGTTTATATTTCTTTTCAAATTGTAATATGTAATTAGATTACTTAGATTAGAATTAGAAATAGAGATGGAGACCATTTTCAAGGAGCAAGATGGGCCGGAGGAGATCCAACAAGCTTGAAGATAATGTAATTATTTTTCTTGTTTGAATCATGTATACTACCTAGGTGTGACCTTTTGATTTCCCTCTTGGCTCGAGGAAATCAATGTAGTAAAGTCCATAACTATACCATATTTGTATTCTTATATTTATGTGATAGATATAGGATGTATACCAATGTATGCCAACCATGTATGATGAGACTTAATTAACTAAAACCCTCAAAAAAATACTAAGGTGTATAAGCCTTCCATTAATTTAAGGAGAACCAGAGTTCTTTATAGTGTGGGTTATTGACCACAGTCAAGCTCATATTATATCGAATATGTTCAAATCTAATTAAATGGGTCATCTTAGCTAGCCCATTAGTTTGTTGACCACAGTCAAGGCTAATGGTTCTAGAGGCAAGATTAGAGAATGCATATACGATATGCATGCATCAAGAGTTGATAACCTAATGATCCAATAGTTGTGTAGAGACACAATTGGTATATAGATACCTAGCTTTCAAGGATATGGAATTTGGCTTGTTGGCCACAGTCAAGGTCATATTACATATCAAGGATTGGATATTGGCCCACTAAGAAAACCATCGGGTTTTCTCGGATTATATAGTGAGGGCTATTAATTCGCAATAAAATAGTGGGAGTAAATGGATTAATTAAAGACCTTATTAATGCATACATATATATGAACATACTCTCATATCTTTTCTTTTTCACATCTAGGTCATCATCATGAGCACATCAAACATTAATATACGATCAATCTTGGATAACAAGCTGGTTGGCAACAACTATTCTGACTGGATCAGGCAAGTGAGAATTGTTCTCAGAGCTGAAAAAATCCACTATGTCTTGGATAAAGATCCATCACCACTTCCATCAGATGATGCCGTTGATGAGATCAAAGGCATTTATCAAAAATACATGGAGGAAAGTGAAGCAGCAGCATGTCTGATGCTGGGTGCTATTTCCTCGGAGCTTCAGAAGCAACATGAGATGATGGATGCTAGAACCATCGTTTTGCATCTAGAGGAGCTTTATTATTCTCAGGCTAAAATTGAGCAATATGAGATTGCTCGAGCTCTATTTAGCTGCAAAATGGTGGAAGGCACTTCAGCTGCTACTCATGCATTGAAGATGTATGGGTATATTGAGCATTTGAGTAAACTTGGCTATGTTATGGATAATGATCTATACATAGATTTAATCTTGTACTCGTTAGCTCCAAGTTATGCACCTTTCATGCTTAACTTCAACATGAACAAGATCTAAGTATCCATTCCTAAGTTAATCAATATGCTCAAGACAACTGATGGATCATTTAAGAAGGATCCAAAAAGTGTCATGGTTGTCACTTCTGCTAAAGGCAAGAAGCAGAAGAAGAAGAAGAAGAAGAAGAAGAAGAAGAAGATAACCAAGGCACAGCCAAAGAATGGTGGGTTCTCCAATAAGACGGTTGCCAAGAAAGAGAATCCCAAAGGAACTTGCTTCCATTATGGAAAGGATGGTCATTGGAAGCGTAACTGCAAGGCCTATCTAAATTCTCTCAAGAAGAAAAAACAAGCTGATGCTTCTACTTCAGGTATTCATATGATTGAAATTAATACTTACTCTATTGCTTCAAAATAATCTTGGGTATTAGATACCGAATGTGGATCTCATTTATGTAATGATCTACAGGGGCTTAGAAGCTTTAGAAGAGTTAGAAAGGCAGAGATATATTTGCAGTCAGCTAGTGGACAGAACATCTCTACAACAGTTGTGGGGACTTATTATTTGCCTCTTCCTAGTGGATTAGTACTGGAATTAAATAATTGTTATTATGTTCCAGCTTTATCCAAAAGTATTATTTCTTTCAGTCGTTTGATGAACGATTATGATATTTCTTTAAAGGACAAATGTTGTTACATTTTTAAGAACAATATGTTTTATGCAAAAGCTATCATTGAGAATGGTATATTTGTTCTTGATTTAATTAAAGAAGTACATAATGTGGATACCAAGAGAATGAAACATGATAATCTAAATACCTCATACTTATGGCATTGTCGTTTAGGCCATATAAATGGAAAACGCATGACCAAATTACACAAGTCAGGTGATTTGGGATCATTTGATTATGAATCATTTAATACATGTGAATCTTGCTTATTGGGAAAAATGACAAAAGCACCCTTTATTGGTAAAGGAGAACGAGCTAAAATGGTTTTGGACTTAATACATTCAGATGTATGTGGACATGCCAGAGGAGGTTACTCCTACTTCATTACTTTCATAGATGATTATTCCAGGTTTGGATACATCTATCTAATGAAATATAAGTCTAAAGCATTTGAAAAGTTCAAAGAGTTCAGAAATGAAGTAGAGAAACAACTTGGCAAAAGTATTAAAACACTTAGATCAAATCGAGGTGGAGAATACTTAAGTCAAGAGTTTCAGGATTATCTTAGAGATAATGGAATTTTATCTCAATGGACTCCACCATATATACCACAACACAATGGTGTATCTGAAAGGAGAAATCGAACACTATTAGATATGGTTCGATCAATGATGAGCCGAGCGGACTTGCCTAAGTCCTTTTGGGGTATGCACTAGAAACTGCTGTTTATGTGTTAAAAAGAGTTCCTAGTAAATCGGTTGATGTTACTCCATATGAGATGTGGAATAACAAGAAACCCACGCTTTCTCATATGAAAGTATGGGGTTGTCCTGCTTATGTGAAGAGGACAATGTCAGACAAACTGGATGTTAAGTCTGACAAATGTTTATTTGTGGGATATCCAAAAGAAACGTTTGGATATTATTTCTATCATCACTTTGAACAAAAGGTGTTTGTTTCAAGGCATGTTGTCTTCTTGGAAAGAGAATTTCTCCTACGAGAGGACAATGGGAGTAAAATTGAACTTGGTGAAGTTCAAAATCCACAAATAGAAGATGATCAACCGATTGAAAATGAAACTGAATTTCATAATGATGAGATTGTAGTTGAACCTAATTATACACAAAATCCTAGAAGATCTACTAGGATGCGTTCTATCCCTGTGAGATATGGATTTCACATTGATTCGGATAGAGGCATAACTGTAGTAGAGGACAATGAGCCTACAAGCTATCAAGAAGTTTTGAACAGTTCAGAACATGATTTATGGCTTAAGGCTATGCAGTCTGAAATGGACTCCATGTATGAGAACAAAGTATGGACTTTAACTCAACCACCTGAAGGGATAAAACCCATAGGGTGCAAATGGGTCTTCAAAAAGAAGATCGACATGGAAGGTAATATAGTTACCTACAAAGCTCGCTTAGTAGCAAAAGGTTATCGTCAAAAAGAAGGTATTGACTATGACGAAACTTTTTCTCCTGTAGCGATGCTTAAGTCTATAAGAATACTTTTAGCCATTGCAGCTCATTATGATTATGAGATTTGGCAAATGGATGTGAAGATAACTTTCCTTAATGGAAATCTTACTGAGGATGTGTATATGACACAACCAGAAGGGTTCACATCAGGAAATGGCAAAAAGGTATGCAAGCTTCAAAGATCCATTTATGGATTAAAGCAAGCCTCTAGGAGCTGGAACATTCGATTCAATGAGACAATCAAAGAGTTTGGTTTCTCACAGAATGAAGATGAACCTTGTGTGTATAAAAAGGGTCAGTGGGAGTGCAATTATATTCCTAGTTCTATATGTAGATGACATATTGATCATGGGAAATGACATTTTTTTCTCCAATCTGTTAAAATATGGTTATCCAAGAAATTCTCCATGAAAGACCTTGGAGAAGCATCCTATATTCTGGGAATAAGGATATATAAAGATAGATCCAATAGGTTGCTAGGTCTTTCTTAAAGTACATCTATAGATAAAGTACTGAAGAGGTTCAATATGGATCTCTCTAAGAAAGGGTTTATACCCATGGTGCATGGGAAACACCTTTCTAAATCTATGTGTCCGCAGACACTAGAGGATAGAGAGAGCATGAATAGAATACCATATGCATCTGCAATTGGTTCTATCATGTATGCTATGTTATGTACACGTCCAGATATAGCATTTGCTTTGAGTGTCACAAGCAGATTCCAATCCAATTTTGGAGAGGAACACTGGGCAGCTGTCAAGAATATCCTTAAGTACTTGAGAAGGACTAAGGATATATTCTTGGTATATGGAGAGGGAAATTTGGAAGTAAATGGGTATACAGATGCCAGCTTCCAATCTGACAAAGATGATTGTAAATCACAATCTGGTTATGTGTTCATAATGGGAGGAGGAGCAGTTAGTTGAAAAAGTTCCAAACAAAAAACAACTGTTGATTCCACGATGGAAGCTGAGTACATTGCAGCTTCAGAAGCAGCCAAAGAAGCAGTCTGGATCAAAAAGTTCATAACTGAACTAGGAGTTGTGCCTAGCACCGTTGATCTGATTCCTTTATATTGTGACAACAATGGAGCCATTGCGCAAGCAAAGGAACCACGGTCTCATCAGCGATCCAAGCATGTTCTCAGACGCTACCATCTCATAAGGGAAATAGTAGCTAGAAATGATGTGAAAATAGAAAGAGTTCCCACAGATGACAATGTGGAGGATCCCCTCACTAAAGCACTATCCCAGATTAAGCATGATCACCATATAAATAGCATGGATCTGAGACATATAAGTGATTGGCTCTAGTGCAAGTGGGAGATTGTTAGAGAGTATGCCCTAGAGCCTATGTAATAGGGATGTTTTTCATATGTATGAAATTTATATTCTTAATAAATGGCATCATTCATTTATTAATGCTATGTTTAAATACATGAGTTTTTAAATCTTAAATTAATAAATGAAGTCCTAGATATTATAAACACAGTGCAAAGGCAATCATGAAGGTGTTCATGATGTGAGATGTCTATTGCATGCAAATTTGTTAATATCTAAATATCCCTAGTCATAGAATTAACAAGATAGGACATTGTTAATTCGGACAGACTAGCACATGTTATTCTTCTTGAATGGTTCAAGCAGTGGTTCTCATAACTGTGATTATGGAAGATAATCAAAGCTAACATGTGGATGCTGATAGAATATGACATGGTATGATGGTGATGATAACACAGCGGAAAAACAAAAATTTTATCATACATACCATACAATTCCAAAGCAAGAAACGAAACATGCAATTTTAGGGTTGTAAAACTTACAACTTTAGATGCACTTCAATATTTGGTTTTGGTGATGACCAGCAATCAAGAGTGATTTATCAACCTTTGATCTTCTTTGCCAATGCCAAAAGAACAGCCTTTATGCCACTCTTCTCTATGTTCACACACACAATTGCAAAGACGGCTTAAAATCGAGATTGCTAGCTCTCTGTTTAAGTATCGTGTAATGGCAATTGATTGAAGCTACAAATTTTGATTTTACACTTCTCTAAGGTTGCTATTACTACCCAAGATCACAAGAGAATGAGGAACAATCCTTTCTCCTTGTGAAAAATTGGCCAAAATAAAATTGTGAGAGAGAGTTACTATTCATGAGTTACTATTCATGCCACACACAAAAATTAGGTTTTTTTTCTTTTCTTGCTTTTCTCTCTCATCCAATATATATATTATCTTATTTATTAAGTGATAAATCTCAAATATACTACCGTAGGATAATTAATATTAGCTAAAGATAATTAATATTTGCCTTTATCACTTAATTAAAATAAGTAATATTTATTGATAAAAACTCTTTTAATTTATCCAAGATAAAAACAAAAGACATATTAATCAAATTAACCACTTAATTAAATAGGAATATACAAGACATATTAATCAAATAAACTACTTAATTAATATAAAGGATATACCGAAATTCCTTGATTTCTCTCTAGGAATTTCAGCCAATAGTATTCCTATTTAAGTGATTTATTTGATCATAATTCTTTTAGGCTTTAAAACTCAATTAATTAAATTAATACAAGACATTTAATTAATTGAAATTAAACCTTGTGGGCTGAATTTCTCTCTCTCATGGGCCAAGGTCCAATAGCAATCTAATAATCCATTACACACATTAATTTGACTTTAATTAAAAGCCCAAATTAATGCCCAATACTTAATTTAAATATTTTAAGCCCAATGCTTTATGTGTGATCCTACAGGTCCATTTAATGTTGGCAATGAATTAATAAATTAATTCAAAGGCTATAAATATTCTCTAGCAAGATATTATAGCATTCTAAATTAAATGAAAATGCATATGGCATTTTGTGACCTAATGCAATTTTGCATAGTCCCTTACCCAAAAATATCAGAATTAATATAAGGCATGGAACTAGTCACCCTTATATAAATTAATTCCTTTCTTGATATTCCAGTGACACTGAATTCTCATATAAATAATGATTACTCATTATTTCATCTCGGTATGGCCATACACTTCTCAGTTCACTAATCAAATGGCCGATGATATTTTCTCTCTTATTGAAAAGGGTAATCCCTTCACTTCTCCCATGCTCTCTAACATGAATCAATGTATACCCAAGCATACCCATACTTGTCACTCTGTTACGAGCACGTTAGGTGTATGTCAAAGTTTACAGTAATACATAAAGAGTTTCATAGAGATTTTAGGTCTAAGAACTCCAATGCAAAACTTGCATATGAGAAACACTTATGACTTATACCATGTAGTGTTCTCATAAATGGATCGAATCTAGATACCATGTTCTAAACATGTATCTATGATCTCTGATTGACACTCTTGTCCTTATGATTCGTAAGACAGAACTCAACTTATCAGAGAGAGCATACTAGTCTTAATTCATTATTATTCCCATAACAATGACTGACTGGGGATATTTAGAATGATGTCTCTTTTGTTTCAAGGTCTTACAACCATGTACCTCACACATGATAACTTAAACTGAAACAACATTCTTGGATAGTTCTATCAATTGATATGCACAGGAATACAAAAGATAAAACAAATGCCTCATTTATTAACTCAAATGTTTTATTACAATCTATTGGGGCTAGGGCTTACACTAACAATCTCCCACTAGCACTAGTCCCAATCGGGCATTGCCCTAATACCGAACGCTCTCAAATGAGCTTCGTGCAGAATTGGACGCAACTGTTTCGTCAAAGAATCTACTAGATTGTCTTCACTTGCTATCTTGCTAACCTTGACGTCCCCACGATCAATGATTTCTCTAATCAGGTGGTACCTCCTGAGTATGTGTTTGGATTTCTGGTGTGACCGGGGCTCCTTAGCCTGTGTTATGGCCCCGTTATTGTCACAGAAAATTTCTAATGGATCTAGGATGCTTGGGACCACTCCTAATCCAGAAATAAAATTTTTAATCCAAACAGCCTCTTTTGCAGCCTCACTTGCTGCAATATACTCAGATTCTGTAGTTGAATCGGCAACGGTCTCTTGCTTCGAGCTTCTACAGCTGACAGCACCACCATTCAACATAAAAACAAATCCAGATTACGATCTAGAATCCTGAATACTGGTCTGAAAAGCAACATTAACATAAAGTTGTATGACGAGCTCTTCTTGACCACTATACACCAAGAAGTGATCCTTAGTCCTTCGCAGGTACTTTAGGATCCCTTTTACAGTAGACCAGTGCTTCTCACCAGGATCTTGATGAAACCTACTGGTTATACTCAGTGCATGAGCAACATCTAATCTAGTACATAACATAGCGTACATGATAGATCCAATAGCAGATGCATATGGGATTCTACTCATGTTGTCCCTTTCCTCTTTGGTTTTAGGGCACTGTTCTTTAGTTAAAGGAACTCCCAAAGCCAAAGGTATATACCCTTTCTTTGAGTCTCCCATACTAAAACGCTTTAGTACTTTGTCTATGTACTTTTCTTGACTTACTCCCAAAAGCCGATTTGATCTATCTCTATAGATTCGAATATCAAGTATTGTCTTGGCTTCACCTAAGTCTTTCATTGAGAAACATTTTCCCAACCATTGCTTAACCTTTTGCAATGTTGGAATGTCATTCCCAATGAGAAGGATGTCGTCCACATATAGGACTAGAAATACTACTATGCTCTCACTAACCTTCTTGTACACACAAGGCTCATCTTCATTCTTGATGAAGTCAAATTCTTTGACTGCCTGATCAAAATGAAGATTTTAACTTCGGGATGCTTGCTTTAATCCGTAGAGGGATTTTTGAAGCTTGCAAACCTTCTTAGGATGCTTGGGATTGACAAAAGCCTCAGGTTGTATCATATACACATCCTCAAGTAAATTTCCATTGAGGAAAGCGGTTTTGACATCCATTTGCCATATCTCATAATCTTGATATGGAGCTATGGCAAGCAAGATCCTAATGAACTTAAGCATGACTACTGGCAAAAAGGTCTCATCATAGTCTATACCATGAATTTGTCGAAAACCTTTTACTACTAGTCTACCTTTGTAGGTCTTATCAGCTTTAATTTTGAATAGCCATTTGCATTCAATTACCTTAGCACCTTCTAGTGGATTAACCAAGGTCCAAACCTGGTTATCGTACATTGATTGCATCTCGAATTTCATGGCTTTAAGCTAATTTTTCGAGTCTGGGCTTTCAATAGCTTCTCGGTAGGTAGTAGGATCCTCACGATCTACTAACTCAATGGTGTCACTGTCAGTGATTAGAAATCCATATCTCTCAATCACCTGACGTACCCTACCAGACCTTCTAGGTTCTTGTGCAATGGGTTCTTGTTCCACAACTGGTTGTGAACTTGATCCCATTTTCAACTCATCTTGTATATGAGTTTGTGGTACTTGAATTTCTGCAAGTTCTACTTTACTCCCACTGTCTTTCTTGAGAAGGAACTCCTTTTCCAAGAAAACAGCTTTGCGAGTAACAAATACTTTGTTCTCGTCTTGTGAGTAAAAGTAGTATCCCTTTGTTTCTTTGAGATAACCCACAAACAAGCAGACAGTTGATTTGGACTCTAGTTTATCAGATGTTAATTTCTTAACATGTGCTTCACAGCCCCAAATCTTGAGAAAAGACATATTGGGTTCTTTCCCAATCCATACCTCGTATGGTGTCTTCTCAACTACTTTAGTTGGAGTACGGTTTAATAGAAACATAGCAATTTCTAATGCATAACCCCAAAAAGAGACAGGAAGATTAGCTTGACTCATCATAGATCGAACCATGTCCAACAGAGTTTGATTTCTCCTTTCGGACACACCATTCCATTATGGTGTTCCAGGAGGAGTGAGCTGTGATATAATACCACACTCCTTTAGATGACTGTCAAACTTTTGGCTTAAGTATTCGCCACCTCGATCTGATCAAATGGTTTTTATACTTCTACCAAGTTGGTTTTCTACTTTGTTCTTAAACTCTTTGAATTTCTCAAAAGTTTCAGACTTGTACTTCATTAGATAGACATAGCCATATCTATTGAAGTCATCTGTGAACGTCACGAAGTAGCTAAAACCACCTCTAGCTTGTATGCTTAATGGACCACATACATCGGTATGTATTAGTTCCAATAAGTTATTAGTCCTCTCACCTTTCTTGTTAAAAGGATTTTTTGTCATTTTTCCATGCAAACATGGCTCGCATGTATCATAAGACTCTAAGTCAAATGACCCAAGCACTCCAGTTTTGTGGAGTCTTGAAATGCATTTTTCATTTGCATGTCTTAAACGACAATGCCAGAAGTAAGTAGGGTTCAATTCGTTTGATTTAACCCTCTTCGTATTAATATTGTATACAGACTCTTTGTTTTGCAAATCAAGGATATAAAGGCCATTTTGCACTATGGCATTGCCATAAAAAATGCCTTGGCGACGAATATGAGCATTGCCATTTTTAATAACAAAATCAAATTCATCATTATCCAAACATGAAACTGAAATAATGTTTCTGCTCATAGCAGGTACATAATAACAATTATTCAAAACAATACAAAGTCCGGAAGGTAAAGTGAGGTGATAGTCGCCTATCTCCATGGCAGTAAGTCGTTCTCCATTCCCCACACGGAGGTCCACTTCATTCTTCCCAAGTAACCGCCTATTTCTTAGCCCCTGCACATTTGAACAAATGTGAGAACCACAAGCGGTATCCAATACCCAATGGTAGAAATAGAAAGGTTAATTTTAACAACAAAAATACCAGAACTGGACGCCTTGGCTCCATTCTTCTTTTGTTCTTCCTTGAAGAGAGCGCAATTCTTCCTCCAATGCCCTATCTTGTTGCAATGGAAGCAAGTGCTCTCACACTCTTTGAGCTTTTGTGCCTTGGGCTTGGATTGGGCTTGAGTTGCACTCCCAACAAACTTGGGTTTTCCCTTTCCCTTAGCGGGTCCCTTCTTAATTCCCTTTTGAACCACCAGTACAGGATTGGTCTTTCGAATGTTCTCCTCAGCATTCTTAAGCATCCCATGAAGCTCAGTAACTGACTTATTCATTGCATGCATGTTATAATTCATCACAAATGGATCATAAGCAGCAGATAATGATCCTAAGATCAAGTCAGTGACCAATTCCTTTGGCACTTATACCTCAAGCTTCTCAAGAGTATTAAGATACCCTTTCATCTTGAGTACATGGGTACTAACAGGAGTACCCTCAACCATCTTACAAGAAATTAAAGCCTTTGTTGTCACGAACCTCTCGTGATGAGCTTGCTCTTGGAACATCTCCTTGAGATGCACCATGATCACATAGCCCTCTTGGTCCATAAATTGCTTTTGCAATTCGGGCACCATAGTGGCTAGCATCAAATAGGTCACATCGTTGGAGTCACTTTTCTTGGTCTCAAAAGTTTCCTTTTGAACCACAGAAGCATTCCTAGCAGGTTCTTCAGGCAAGGGTGCATCCAAAACATACAACTTCTTCTCTTACTTAAGAACTATTCTTAAGTTTCGAGACCAGTCTATGAAATTGGTGCCATTCAATTTGTCCTTTTCAAGGACCGATCGCAATGAGAAATTGTTATTTGAAGATGCCATTTTCAATCTACAATAATAAAATTTAGCAAGATTAAATGAGGTCTTATTATAATCCCACAAACCAAATTAATATCCCATTAAATAATTCGTGTTAGTGATTTAATGTGGGCCAAGATCCACTTTTCATAACAACTTATTAGTCAAGCTGAGCTTGTACACCTAACAAGTTAAATTACTTAGGTAGGAAGACTCCAATCATGTCTCGTATATGACTCTTGGATCAAATGGGCTAACATCTTAAGATGTTATAGCAAAATCCCATTTATAAGTTGCCTAGGTCCGGGCATCCCATTCCATGTTAAGTCCAACCTACATCCACAACAGGCTTAACCCCGTTTGGTTCCTACAATTAGTCTCGAATTAAGACCTTTAGTCTTGACCCAGTTTGGGTCCTACAATTTTGATACTTTTGTGTATCCTACAGGATTGATACCTTTGCGTATCCATATGAATAATACCTTTGAGTATCTACAGTACCCCTTATCCACATCTACAAAGTATAGGCAAGCAGTTAAAGTAACTAATATAAGTAGTCACGATGTGAATTAAGACTAAAAAGTTACATTACAAATCTTTTTGACAATGTGAAAGTGTAATGAACACCTACATTTGGATATATATATTTATATATATATGATTTTCTGATATTAAAAGCATTACTTTAATGGTCATTTAAAGAACTTAATTCTATTAATCTTTAGTATGGCATATACCGATAGTATTCTTTCTATTACATGCTTATCTTACTTGCATGTTTTATTTAGTATTAATCATTGTAAGTAGTTGCTCTTAGCATATTATTTCCCTACTAAGCTTTGTAGCTTAGCATAGGTGTTTATCCATGTTGGTACTCTATTAGGATTGCTCGAGGACAAAGCTTACTAGTGGATGGTTTGTTGGGTTTCGAAACAGTAAATAAAATATCGCAGCGGAACAATGGAAACCCACCACGGATCCAAGCGATCCAATTGATTCAATAAAAGGAGAAGTGTAACGATTACCAACCTCTTGTAGCGCAGATAAATCGAATTGTAGGTGCGATCTCACGCGAAATGACACCCTCTACCAGTATCCACACGCGAAAGCAATGAACAGAATCGCCCGGGGTGCTAGCTCCCTTCCTGGCGGCTAGGTTTTTTGTTATTCTCTCTCTAGAATCACACAAGAAAACGATTTTCTTTTTGCTTTTCTCTTAAGTGGCGGCTAGGTCCTTTTTGCTTAATTCTGGTTTTATATATACATACCATATATATATATACAACTAACCTAACCCTAAGTAAGAGAGAGAAAACGTAGGGCTCGTTTTAAAATAAGAAAAATCTTATTTCTTACCTAAAACGATAATTATAATAATAATAATAATATTTATCTTAAATATTATTATTATCATCATCCATTTTAAAATAAGAAATACCTTATTTCTTATCTTAAAAAAAATAATAATAATAATGTAATGATAATATTTATCTTAAATATTATCATTATCAACATTTTTTTTGTTTATTTCGAATTTTAATCTTTCACAAAATAAAATTCGAAATGCCCGAATTAACCCTTAGTCTATTCATTACATTCTATGTGTGCGACCTAATAGGTTCATATTATATTGGCAGTGGGTCTCAATCCCATCACGGGCCTACAAGTCATAAGTGGCCTCTAGCAAGACATTATGACTACCCAAATAATATGAATATCGATAATTCGATTTTAACCTAATAGAACATGTTATAATTCCTTTGTCACACGATATCTTGTTTGAACATAAGTCATGGTCCATGTCAAACTTATATAGTCCAAACATATAATTTCCCGATCACTAAGTAGACTGATAATATCAAATGATATTGATCACTCCATCAATTCATTTGAGCACGGCCATGCATTTCTCAGTCCTACTTATCGAGGGGCCCGACAGATATCTCTCTCATAAGAGAGGGACAAATCCTTCTTGATTATTCACTATCCTCTACATGATTCTCATTATATCCAATCATAATCTTTATAATTATCCGATTAAAGATAATGTTTGATTGTGTCAAAACATAATGTTCGTCATGTAGGATACTATGATAATCTCAGGTCTAAGGATTAATAACATAACTATTGTGAGATCACTAATGACATTGACCCATGTAGTGTCTCATTGCGGGTCTATCCAGTACTTTGTTCCCTAACAAGTACTTATAAGATTAATTCATATCATCATATATAATCATCCCATGATCATCAATTAAACTTATACTAGTCTTTATTTATCATCAATCATTTAACAATAAATAACTAGGGATAGTCAAAATAACATTAAATTGTTATTTACAAATATTATTATAATGTAACATGCCTACAATACAATAACATAAAGAAAACCCAATTTTATAAAATGAAATTTAACATTACATAAAGGCCCTAATGTTTGGCCTAGGGCACAACCACTAACATGGTTAACACAAAGGCTAGGACTAAAGTGCCTCATGTGCTACTTATTTTGTTTTCATGATATGTAAAAGAACTTTATAATTGTAATAGTAATAGTATATAACTTGTGATGTTTAATGAAAAAATGATTCTAAAATGTAAATACAAGTGCAGATGATAATGATGCTTGTGAACCTGTAAAATGTAAATATATGATAATCAAATATAGTCTAAATATATACAATGAATTTATGTTGGATATGCACGTGAATATGCTGAATGCCTATGGTAGATATGAATGATGGGTTTTGAACTCTTTTGTAGTAAGGGTGTTACATTAACTATCTATTAAACAATTTATAAGACATAATAATTAATACAATAATTAAATTTATTTTATTAATTATTAGAATATCATTTTAATTATTAATTAATTTAGAATATTATTATTCTAATTTCACACAATTATGAATTATAAATAATATTCTATAAATATTAGTATAATATACAATAATTAATAAATATTATTTTTTCTATTGAATTTGATTTCAAAATAATTTGGTACAATTCAATATAATGATCTATCCATTTTTAGACAAAATATCTAAATGAATTCTAAATCAAAATAAACCATACAATTTAGTTTAATTCTAGTAAAAAAGTTGACTGTATAATTCAATTATAAATTTTATATATATATGTGTGTGTGTTTTGTTCAATGTAAGAAGATTTAAACTCATATACACTCCTAGTTAAAATGCCTTATTTTTTTAGTATTTTTTCAGCATATATAAAAATACTTTAACTTCAAATTTAGAAGGGAAAATAATTTATACGGCAAAGTAGAGTTAAGAGACAAATTTGGAAGGCGAAATAATACTTTTTCTGGGTTCATCATTTTTTGGATTTATTTTCGAATGGGATCAATTATTTTTTAGGTGGATTTGGAAGAAATCTCGGTTCATAGTTAGTTGTAAGAAATTATACTAAAATTGAAAATCGAACCATAGCAATATGACATATTTGGTTTGATTTTTTTTGTTTTAACCAATTTGATTTTGACTTTTTGGATATTCATTGCCAATTTTGACTTCAATCTTCCTGCCTAAACACATAATTTAAATCATATATAACTCATTATATTGTACATTTGATCTTTTTATTTCCCGAGTCAACTTTAACCATGGTTAAACTTCGTCAAACATATTACTATTCACTATCAAATTATGACATGGATTTTAATTTCAGTTTTTAACACCTTAAATAACGTGTTCTTGCCTCAACCTCAATTTTTGAATTTATCTTAAATGGCACTATTCATTGCCTAAAATGTTATTCATGTTCAGAGTGATACTATTTATTTCGAAAAGTATTATTCACGACTCAAAATATACTATTCATAAACTTGTAATTTTTGGAGCATTGTATTATGTCTTAGGGTTGAGATGTTATGGTTTGATAAAGAGAAAAATCAATAGAGCACAGCTGAGTAGCGGCAATGATGTAAGACAATAGATGAGTCATGATCAGTAAAACAATGACGAATTAGAGCATATGAAGCAAAGAAAAATAGAAAAAATATAGTCAATTACTAATTTTTTATAATATTAAAATGTATTAATTATTTTCTTAAAATGTATGCCAAGGGTCAAAAGGGACATTTAAAGAAGAATGGAAGGAGGATACTTCTTTCTTATATACTTAAATACTAATTATTCTCTTTGATATCAATCTAACAAAATTATAAAAATTAAGCTCTGTTTTATATTAATTAAATGGAATTAAGTTCCAAATAAATTCAATGGTGCATCCGCATTACCTATATATGGATTAGGGGCGTACATGTTTTAGTATAATTTAATGGGTAAACCCATCTCTAATCCCTGAAATTTATCTACTAAATTCATTTTGACATTTGAATTATAATAAAAAGTGAACAAACACCCAAACTCTTAAATTTTTATACTTTTGAACATAAAAATGAGATAAAATGCATCATGCATGGTGTATGTATGAATTCTCCTAAAATAACTGACACATGCCAGTTTATGCTTAAATTACTGACACATGTCGGTTAAAATAATTTTTTTCTTCCTCTTAGCTTCTTCTTGTTCTTCTTCTTCTTCTTCTCCATTCTGCCTAACACTCTTTTTCTTAACTTCATTCTCTTTAATGGCTACCGATTTATTTTGCACCTTCATCCTCACCTCTGTCAAATCTCTTTAATAGCTACCAATTTTTTCTTCTCCTTCATCCCTACCTCTGTCAAATCTATTCCTCTCGATGCTTCTCCCTTGCCTGCTCACTCTATTAATAACCCTCTAATTCTATCTCCATCATCAGCTGTGCTTATGCGGTGCTTGGTGGCAGTGGGATTAGAGGTGTCCATGGTTGACTCAACGACAGGGAAGGAATTATAAAAGGTTATATGGTGAATTGAATCGAATCAGTCTTGATCTCAAAGGATATCCAAAATCAGTGCTCCACCAGCTATTACACGTCATTAAACGACAGGTGAACAATGGTAGTTCGAATTTGGCTCCACTCAAATTTTGGTGTAACATAGTTCTTTTAGGCATGTGACCATCGCCACCGAGCTCTTGGTGATGACAGCTCTTTCTTGGTGGTTTCTATTCACTCAAGTGACCACTCCAACCACCAACAATAGCAACTCCGGCGAGGTTTCTTTTACTATAAAATTTAAAATGGCCATTTTTCTGCGAAATATGGATGATTTGAGTTGTTTTTTTTTTTTTATCTTATTTAGCTGAATTGCATCAATTGATTGATGTTTGGTGGTTTGATACCTTAGATTGTGTACAAATTTGTCTAAACATTGGCGCACACCAACTATTTGATTAAATGCCTAAATGAATTTTTACCCACCATTTGAAGAACAGAAGGAGATTTGGTAGAGAAAGAGAAAGACAAAGATAGCTTTATCGTTCATTACCGGTAGTCCTCATCCTTCACGCACTCTAATTGTTGTTCAAATTCCACATTATCATTTTGCGTTTTAAAATATGAAAATTTGATAGTTTAAGTATTTATTTGGTCATTTTCATATTTTAGGTGTTAAAATGAATTGAGTGGACAAGTTTGACGGTTTAGAGATGAGTTTACCCTAATTTAAGTATTTGTCAATTTTCAGTATTATTTTCAAATTTTTGCAATTATCTTGAAAATTCAGTACGATATAGTTCCTTCAAAAAGTTAAAATAATTTGATACAGTTTTTCTAAAAATTCAAAACAATTAGGTACAATTTTTTTAAAAAAATTCGAGACAATTTTGAAAAATTCAATTTTTCAAAAAAATTCAAATAAAATATATAATATTATCAATAAATATATATAGTGCATTGAATGCAGCCATTACATAAGAAAAAAGTTCAAATATTTTTATTTTCTTCTTTTTAAAGAAATTAAAATGTTTGGTCAACATAAATGACATTGTTTTTAAGTGAAAACAAAGTAAATAATGTTAAAAGTTTAGATATTTTTATTTTTTTTAGAAATTAAAATGTTTGGCAACCATAAATGACATTGTTTTTAGGTAAAAATAGAGTAAATAATGTTCAATGTGTTTGTAATTGCTTGATTTGAAAGACAAATTACATATAAATGAGCATGAGTAGTTTGGTCAATTTTATTATTTTATAATGTCTACATATTCATAAATTATTTTGTTAGGTGATTGATGAATTCAATATAGTTTTTTTATATATAATTAAATATAAAATTTTATTTAATCATGACTAATGAATATTAGTTAACTATCTAGTAAACAATTAATAATAATAATAACAACAACAGCAACAACAATATATTATTATTATTATTATTATTATTATTATTATTATTATTATTATTTAAGTTTATTTTATTAATAATAAAAATATAATTTTAATTTGTTACTTAATTTAGGATGTTTTTATTTTAATTTCATGTATTAAAATACAAGTAGTTATGAATTTAAATTTAAATGATAAATATAGAATAGAAATTAAGAAATATATGCATTATAATATTTTAAATAATTGAGAGTAACTATTTTTTTAATTGTTCAAAATTCAAATTCTATCATTTTTACCTCCAAAGATGTAATTACACACACGCGCACATATATGCATACATACTTATATACATACATGTGTCTGTATAAGGCCCTAATGTGTACTCTAGTAGCATTATAGCATGTCTACGGAGCATTAGGAAGTGAGCATAAGGAGTTAAGAGCATTTAAGTATGGCAAGAGACATAATGGTAACTAATTTAAAAGATAAGGATATTATTGTAAATTGACTAAGTGGCATGCACATGCATAATTAAAGAGAGATATGGTATGGATTAAATGGCATATAAAGTTAGAAATCATATAAAAATGCAAAGTTAAAGAGTATGAGGAGCTAGTGGTGATTTTCCTAGGCCAAATAAGTGGACTAATAGGAAAACCCCATCTAGCATTCTAGAAAATGCATGAAAATGAAGAAAAAGGAAGAAAGACTTAAAGGAAAAGAGAGAGAAGAGAGGGCCAACTAGTTAAGGGTGCAATTTTAGCAATTTCCATTTCCCACAATTCATTTCTTTATCCAAAATTCTGAGTTTAAGTTTCAAATTAGGATAGAAAGAGAAATTAAGGTTTAAGGCAAATTGGGGTAAGGATTTCTACTTATTTTCATCATTTTTGTTTCACATATGAATTTTGGTGTTGAATTTAAATATTTATTAGTGAGTTTGATGTTATTTTAGAGGGTGAACCAAGCAAGAAAAATGAGAAAGAGAAAGAGAGAAGTTAAAAAGGATTGTTGGTTATTTTAAAAAGGTATAGGAGCATTTAATTTTCTTTACATGTGCTTGCCAATAAAAGTTTGTTAGAAATGATATATTAGTTATGCAAATGATGTAGGAGTGTTGTTGTGATGCTTAGGCATGCTTTAAAGATGAAATATATGAAGTATAGTTAAGTTACAAAATTCCATTATAAGATTCACTTGATATAACAAGATTTTTTTATGTATAAGTTGAGTTATAGAGCTCCAAATGGGATTATTCTAATTGAAGCATAAAATAGAGACACATACATAAATCTGGCTTAAAATTATGGATGTTACTTTGTCATTTGGACCAGCTTGTATTATTTATTGAATATCTCAAGATGTAAAAGTCTAAATTATTTGATTTTTTATTCTGTGGAAACTAGAGACATAGGGTAAAATTTTTCTAGAGCAAAGTTTTGCCTAAAATTCTCGTTTACTATGTCAAAATATTTGTAAAAAATAGACCTGAAAATCTATCTATAGAAATTTTAGGGCTGCAGCATTTACACGACTGGATTGGAGCCAATCTAGTCGTGTTACATGCCTTTTGCTAGTCTAAAATGCTAACTACACAATTGGGTTGACTCTCAATTGAGTCACACAACCTCTGTTTTAAGTTAATAAGCAAACTTTACTCACTAAAAAGTTACCGAACCTCACCCAAACTTTCTCGGATGTTCATAAAACTTTCCAAACATATAAATAAGGTTGGAATATGATTTAATAAATATGAAATAGGTGATTATACATTAAAATATAAAATTTAATAAAATACATGCTAGTAAATTATGAGTGCATAAATGATTTTTATACACTTTTGCTAGTTGTGAACCTATGGGATGTATTCTTAAATTTGTATCTTGTTTGAACTTAATTGATCATAAATGGTTATTCAAGTATTGTTACATGTTTTAAAGTTAGTAATAACCATGTGAACATGAGTGTGTTGAATTTAATGGTTAATAAGCAATCAAAGCTTTATTGAGTGCCTGAATTTCACATAATTATGGATAAATAGGCATGCTTATATAGGAGAGTGATCGGAAATTACAGTATATAGTGCTCTAATACTTAATAGGTATCTAGTGAATTGAGACTATTATATCTCTAGTGTTTGGTACTGCTTGGTTGGTATTTAGTGTTCGATACCATACTTGGTATCTTAGTCCTATTATCCATCTTTAATGAGAATTTGGGTAAAAAGAGTTTTTGATTGAATTATAGTGATAAGAGGCCTATTAATAATTATGCATACTAGTTAGTAATTTATCACAATGTTAGTGCATGTTATTGTTATTGTTAGTAGGATTGTTATGTTAGTTAATCATATATAATATAAAAGTGAAATGAATATTATTACATGTTCTTATTATTATGCAATGTTTGGATTTTAGTATACTTTACTATATCTTTTATATATTTGTGACTTCATTAAGAAGTCGATTAGTATTGTCGTGCTACCTACCGAGCCATTGCTCAGCACAAGTGTTTTTCTCGTGTAGCTTCATAGGCATGGAAGTGTTAGGTTCTTCAAGTCAACATCTGCAGGCCACTAGGGGAAGGCTCAAGTCTTATTTTTAGGCATATTATTTTTGTAATGTATAGTTGTTAAAGACATTAAATATGTACAAGAATACAAGTTTTTAATTAAATGCAATGTAAATATGTTGTAAATAATTTTGATATCATATATGTATATATACATATCTCATATCATTGAATATTTATTAAAGTTGTGAAAAATAATTTTAATTATATAAAAAGGCATGATCAAGTAAAATGTAAAGAACCTATAAATGTGATTAAATTCTATTTAATCTAATTTAGAAACAATATTTAATAAAGTTATTTGTTTCGAGTTTGTTGCGATCTCGTATCCTATTAGGGGGTATAGGAGTGTTACATTGTGTGTGTTTATATATATAAATGGATCAATTTTAGTTTCACTTGTCAATTTTGATTTAAACTCGAGCATCCAACCCCAAATCAATCGAAAAAAAAGTGACCATAAATTGATCCAAATTCAAAAAAGGTGCATGACCCAACTAGAGAAATTAAAGGTCGGATTTGATCTGAAATTGACCCAAACGGGTCCATTTGTAATGCAACCCAAATGATCCAATTTTTTTGATAAATTTTATTTTATCTTTTTCAATTCTTACAATTAATGCAAACTTAAAAAAAATTCTAATTCTACATATGTTGTTTTATTTTGTTAATGTATAAAAAATTTTGTGAAATAATGTTGTTTTATTTTGTTAATGTATAAAACATTTTGTGAAATAATGTTGTTTTGGATTTATACTTACTGATAATACATACAATCGTTTTACGGCCTATGAGGCCCAAGGTCCATTTCACCATACCACAACCCATATAAAGCAAATCCTATTGGACGCATGTGGCTTGTCAAATCAAGTCTCTTAGTCGCCACCAAATCTAATATGTCTAACAAGGCCATGTTGTGTTAGTCATACTGACACACTCAATAGGCCTACTAACTACTTCTACTCAAGTATCCCTACTTAGTAGGTCTTATATCTTATAAATAACCCAATCCTCTAAGGGCTTAAGGTATTGGACCCTTAAGACTCTCTCTACTTTCTTTCTCTAAAGGCTCTTACTGACTTAAGCTTCAAAGTGCAAATGTCCGGACGGACTAGGCTAGCCTTCTTATAGGTTTTAGATTGCTCATAATTCAATAAGCTATAACATCCTTTCCTCATTTCAACAATCTTAAGAATTATTTGGCGCTCTCATTAAGAGGAATAATAGCAGCCAATGTTGGAACACTCAAAATCTTAAACTAGGGATCAATCTAATTAAGACAGAAGGCAACTAAGATCCCAAGTTGAGAGAGAATCCAATAGATCTCCGTTAAAGTCCGTAATAAGGACTTCTATTAATAATCTTATGCTAAGGTTTAATAATAAGCTCATTGCCCATCCATATTCTACTCTAATGAAAACAAAAGGCCTAAAGGCCATCTTGAGTGATTTTACAAAGCAGATTTTAGAGACAATAAAGAATGGAAAATAGCCCCAAACTTCTGATAGAGATATAGAGGTAAAAAGCCATAGAAAGCATAGGTTGAGAAATGCAAGGATAAGGATTAAAGAGGGAAGAAGCAAAATAAAAACCCACTCCAAATTCTAAGAATTCAATCAAAGAAAAGGTAAAGGGAAAATGTACAAAGAAGATGATATTAATTATGATGCAGCAAGATAACCTACCCTGCTAATACGTATGATGATCTCAGCCACACATGCACCCCTAAGAGGAGACACCACTCGACCCACACACCAAAGCGATCCCCTTCATTAGAAATAAATGATGATTTAGGATTTATATGTACTCCTAAAAAGAGATTAGTGAAAAAATTGAAAGAAGAAAATAAAGATAAAGTGCTTGACAAGAATGAGCAATGGTTCTTACAACAGGTTAAGAAGTTCGGTCTTAGTCATCCGAAAGGAACATAATCTTGCCCTTCAATCAAAAGATTAGGGAAGTTAAGTTGTCGAGAAAATTCAGAGAGATAAAGATGCCTAGATATATAGGTAAATCTGATCTAAAATTCCATATTTATGAATATCTAACTCATATACAAATATACTCTTTTGATGATAAAGTATTCTGTAGAGTATTCTCGACTACTCTTGCATGCGATACCTTAGATTGGTTCTATGATCTACCTTCACAATTAATCCACACCTTTAAGTAACTCAGGGATTTATTTTTCATAGGATTCATAGCGCAAATTAGAACTCCCAATACCATTAATGACCTGTGCAACCTGGTATAAAGACCTAATGAAAGTTTAAGAGACTACATTGACAGGTTTCAAACTTTAGCATCAGAGATAACAATAAATACCTTGAAAAGAACATGAGATGCCCACAACTATTTGACTCCGTCATCATTTACCAACTGATAAATTTTATAGTCATAATTGATAGGGCAAACTAGTTCATCTAGTTAGATGATGTACTAAGGGCGAGTGGTAGGCTTTTGGAGACCAATAGAATTCAATCGATCGGGTGGAATAATCGAAGAAATAAAAGCCCACCAATTGAAAGGAATGAGAGGATAATTGAAGTCCCAAAAGGGGAAGCTCCTCAAAAAAGCAAGGAAGAAGAAAGAAGTGTGAGCATGGAAGATTTGAATGCCACATAGGCAATATGGCCAAAACTTTTACCCCACTAAATGCTTCTCTATCATGAGTTTTGATGTGGATAAAAGAGAAGCATGCAAAAGTAAATTAGCCTAAGAAGATGTCAAATCAGCCCTATACCTCTAAGGACAAAATTAAATATTGCTAGTTTAACAAAAATGTTGGCCACACCATAAATGACTACAATGTACTAGAAAAGGAGATCCAAAGACTCCTACAGAGAGGCTCTTTAATAAAGATTTGTAAACCCAGCATCGATAGGTTCCTACAAGCCACCTCGCGAAGGAAAAGGCCAATCAAACTTTGATTATGATGATGATGATGAAAGAAGAAGGCCTAAAGACTTTGAGAGGCCACAGAAGAGGTTAAGAGTCACTAATATAATCACAAGAGGCTCAACTTACGTGGATAGTATTAGCAAAAGGAAGAAAGGCAAAAGTGTATGCTTCTCAGCTGCATCTAAAAGGTTACAATGCATGACTATTTCCTCTGAAGATGCAAGAGATCTAAAATTTTATCATGAGGATGCCTTAGTGGCGGATGCAAGCATTGCAAACTTCTTGGTGAAGAGAATTTTAGTTGATAATAGAAGTGCAATTAACGTCCTTACTCTCGAGGCCTATCAAAAGATGAAGCTAGCATTAGAAGAGCTGAAGTTGTGTACCACACTACTAATCAGAATTGGCAATACCACTATCCCAATAAGTGGATTGGTTGAAATTTTTATGGAGCTTGGGGATGAAGCAGTAATGCACACATGCCGAATGACTTTCATGGTGATAGATATGAAATTTTCATACATTGCGATCTTTAAAAGACCTTTATTGTTTAAAAATGGAGCGATCGATAGCATTCGGTATATGGTCATGAAAATTTCTATCAATAACGGAGTGGAAATCCTAAAAAGAAATCAAAAGGCCTCTAGGGAAGCCTACATTGCAATGGTAAAGGAGTCCAATCAAGCATATATAGTGCACTAGGAGTTGAGAAGGAAAAAGAGGCCGATTGGCCAAGAATGAATCTTAAGTGAGAACTCACCACTAGGGAACTTGCCAAAGGAAAGACTACTTAGATCGGATAGGGGATGACAAAAAATATAGAGAAAGAAGTGATGCATATCTTGATGATTAACCAAGTTTTTTTCGCTTGTAAGATTAAGGGCATTCAAGGTATAGATCCCAAAGTCATAACACACAAACTAAATGTATATCTAAGTTTCCCGCCTATGATGTAGAAGTTATAAAGACATGTGCCTAATCGAAAGAAGTTTATTTATAAGGAGGTTAATCAGCTACTTTAAGTCGGAATAATCAAAGAAGTCAAATATCCTGAATGGTTGGCGAATCTTGTGCTGGTAAAGAAGAAGAAGAAAAAGAAGAAGAAAAAAAAGAAGAAAAAGAACAAGGAACTACAGATTTGTGTTAATTTCACATATCAGAATAAAGCTTACCTGAAGGACAGTTATCCACTCCCCAGCACCGACCAGCTTATTGATGCAACAGCTTGTCATGCCATCTACTCTATATTAAATATTTACGCTGGTTATCATCACATTCTGATGTGGTTGCTTAACCAAGAGAAGACAAGCTTTATCGCTTACAATGGAACCTTCTGTTATAAGTGATAATGGTCATTTATATAGTGTTTTTAGTATGTTTAATTAGGTTAATTTTGTTTTAATTAGGATTAGATTTGAGTTTAATTGGTTAATTTTATGTTTTTGGAGTTAATTATAAATTTTGGTGTTTTTCAGGGTTAATTTGCAAGAAAAAGGACTTAATTGTAAAAAGGCAAGAAGATTTAGGCCAAAACTGTGAATTTGGAAATTTGTTGCAAGCGTGAAGTCCAGAAGAGTTATGCGTGCCCATGTGAAATGAAGAAGGAAGGATCACATGGCCACATGAGAGATTGAACAAAGCTACACGTGACCACGTGTGATTTATCAAAAGAAGATGAGTGGCCACGTGAATTGAAGAAGAAAAGAACACATGGCCACGTGTGAAAATGAACTAAGAAACACATGGTCACATGTTGAGTCTCCCATGAAGCGAAGAATTTGCGTTTTTTTCAATTCAAGAAGGATTCTTTTCCTACTCCAATTTGAGAAGTTTAGAAGGCTTCTACAATATATTTTGCCTATAAATAGACAACTCTAACACCAAAGAAAGGGAATTAATGGAGGAATTAGAGGAATTAAGTAGAAAAACTAGTAGAGTTCTTTAGTTTTACTTTATTTTTCCAGTTTTTATGTTTTCATTATTTTTCTTCAACTTTGTTTTTATTTTTAATTATGTTTAGGAAGTAATTTTTCTTCTTTTGCTAATGGATTCTTGAAAACTTATATTTTCATTGTTATGACTTTATTGTGAGCTTAATTTCAATATCAGTTGATTATTTCTTGGTTTTAAGCATATTCTTATCTTTAATTGTGTTGAGATTAATTATTAGTTTATTGAATAAATAACTAAAAATTGGTTTTGACATAGTTAATGATTTGCATGTTCTTGGATTAACTCTTTAATGTTTATGCATGATTATTATCCGAAATATGAGATGATTATGTGTTAATTTTATTGGTTAATACTAAGAGAGGAGGAACTAAGAATAAATTGGAGTTGAATCACTTGAGAAAGGCTTCAACTAATATTTAGGAAGTTAAAACTAGATTTTCATGCTAAGTATTAGATTTGTCTATGAGTTTAATACTAAGAATGATATACTTGAATAAAGATATCTTGCTTTATTACTAGTTTTTCCATAATCACTGGTGTTTCTATTAAATTTAAGTCATTACAATGAAAGTTAAGGTGGATAGTTCCTTTAGCAAGCGAATTTCAGTTATTATTTTGTTTTTAATTCATGTTTTAGCTTTTGTTTTGTTTAATTGTTTATTTTGTTTAATTTTTGCTTTTTAAATCAAAAACATTTGGGAAACAATCTCGAATTAATCTAATTCATACATAGATATTATTCGTAGCAATCCATGTTCCCTTGGGTACGATATTTGGGGTCTTAATCTATATTTTCTTGTATTACTAGCCGATCTAGTACACTTACTAGCATCCGGTCAATAAGTCATGCCATTTGGACTGAAGAATGCAGAAGCGACCTATCAGCATTTGATGAATAAAATTTTCAAGGAGCATATCGACAAAAATGTAGAGGTATATATGAAAGATATGACCATAAAAGGTAACAGACTTGAAAAGCATGCAACCGACCTAAATAAGCTATTTGCCACTCTGAACTAGTTTTAGATGAATCTAAATTAAAAAAAAAGTGTTTTTGGAGTAACTTCAAGAAAATTCCTAGGCTTTATGGTGTTATAAGGAGGGATTAAAGCCAATCCAAAAAAAATCAAAGCTATTTTAGACATATAGCCTTCAGTTAGCATGAAAGACATTCAGAAGCTGAATGAGAAGATTACAACTTTGGGCAGATTCATCTCTTTCTCAGCCAAGTGTTGCACTCCTTTCTTCAAAAAGTTAAGGAAGAATGATGCCTTTGCATGGGATGAAGATTACCAAAAAGCATTTGAGGATTTAAAGCAATTTTTGATGAACATACCATTACTAAGTCGACCGATACTAGTTGAAAAGCTTTATTTGTATATGTCTACCTCTGAAGAAGCTATAGCAGATGTTCTGGTCCAAGAAGAATGGAATCAATAGTTGTTGATCTATTATGTTAGCTAAGTGCTAAGAGGACTAGAATTGAAAATGAGTCTAACTGAATGATTAATCATCACCCTAATGATGTGCACCAAGAAACTAAGGTAGTACTTTGAGGCACACACAATCATAGTTCGATTAGACTAGCCATTGAGGAAAATTCTATAGATGTCCGACCTAAAAGGAAAAATGGTGGGATGGGCTATCAAGGTACAATCCTTTGACATGAGATATGAGCCTACGAATGCAATCGAGGCACGAACTCTTATCAATTTTATAGTAGTGTGAGGCCCCAACTCTGACCTTAGTAGAATTATATAATTAATGGGGGTTATAGTTAAAGTAATGTTTAATTAAATTAAATGATGAATTAAAGTTAGAGTCTAAAGAAGGGTAAATTGGTAAATTTTTTATACATGTGGTTAATTAAAGGATTAATATTGGATTTTGGGTGTAATTGAAATTGAAGGAAGTTAAGTTGGGGTGAAATTTATAAAGAAGAGGAAATGGCGGGACAGATTTTAATAAAGGAAGAAGAGTAGGGAGTTATGTGGATTTTATCCTCCACTTAAACTCTTTGTAAATCTCACGTGATAAAGGGGATGTAAATGGTGAGTTAGTGGAGACTAGCTTGGCCCTTAAAAAAGGAAAATATAGATTTTAATTATCTCTTCTTCTCTCTCTAAGATTAAAGCTTCTCTCTCTTATTTCTTTAAGTTTTGCGTTGGGGTTATTTGTAATGAAGTTTAAAGTAAGATTTTAAGGTAAGTGGTTCTTTTTCATCTTTTTCTTTCAATTGGTGGAAGAGATTACATAAGGAGCAATGTCTGGGTATTTATGTTTGTAAGTGTAATTTGTAAAAGGAGATGTAAATAAGAACAAAGGAAAGGAGGTCTTAAAAGAGTGAAAAAATAATTGGGATTTCAACAGAGGTATGGGAACTATGTTTAAATCTAAAATTGCATACACTAGTATAATATAGGATTTTGATAATCTTACTGAGATTGTACTGATAATAGAATGTTTGACCTTACATGTGAATTTCTTCAGTTGTGTTGAATTATGGTAGAGCTAATATTAAAAATTTGAGTTAGAATTACTAGTGATTGATGTATAATCATAAGAATATAAGAGTTCAACTAATAATGAAATTGAAGTTTAACTTAGTTTCTACTGAATTAAAGGAAAAATCTCCAGAAAGGCAAATAGAGTTCTTCTTTCTTTTGTTAGAGCTTGTTGCTCTGTTTTGATAAACTCTTGAATTAAATTCTATAATAAGATGGATTTGAGATGTGATGGCATTTTACAGGAAAGTTTAGTAATGATTTACCAAGACACCTTGTTGGAATTTAACTGTCATTGAGTTAGAGTTGTTTACGAGATTAATTGTGTTGAACTGTTAATTGCACGTCTGGATTTCTTTTAGATAGTGGTAAGGCACTCGATTAAGCAAAGAAAGCCCTCACCCGAGTTATAAAGCCCTCACCTGAGTTGTAAAGCCCTCGTATGAGGTATGTAAGCCCTCACCCAAGGCATACATGCCCTCACCCGAGGCAAATTACACTCTCTTGAGGTAAGATTCATGTTTTGGCCAATTAAAGTCTTTTAATTGCAGTAAAAACTCATTTCTAATAGAGTAAGGTTAAATTATTTTTGTAACGGCCTCTAGAGTTTAATACAAAACATAATTTTCTTGATTAATTGGTGTTGTATTATTTTGGCATGTAATTATATGGTTTTAGCTAAAATTAACAATATAGAATATTGGATATAGACCTTATATAATTATCTGAAAGAATGATCAAAACCATATTGTTAAACCATGAAAGAGCTTAACTTTCTTGTTCACTAAAAGGCATGTAAATGGATAAGTTCATGATTTTAAAATGCCTTTGATAGAGAAATTAAGGATTATTAGATTGAATTAACAATAAAGAATAGCCTATATAGTGAGACAAATATTAAAAGGAATGGAATACCATATTGTAAAACTAGTCTTGGATTTAAAAAGTACATGTTTATATATAGCAAGCATATGAACAAGCCTAACATATATTTTTGTTTATTTGAAGTAGCAGAGTTATATGGGTATGTTTATATTCTTACATTATCTATGAAAGTATACACTTACAATTTTGTCTATTTATAGTTATTGGTATATGTATATATGTATATACCCAAAATGTTGCATTCCTGTATATTACTATTTAAGTGCAATCTTAATCAGTAGAGAATAAGCATGATGACTGAAATGTATATGAACATAGTTAATGCTTGCAACTAGAGTTCAACCGTGGATAGATAGGTATACCTATAGGGATATCATTGCAGCTAATATAGTTAGAGCCCATTTGGGTCTATAGTCGTCCCTGTTTATGACTATAGTTCGACCCTATTTGGGTCTATCGATTCGATATCTCTCAATATCCATAATGCTTGTTACCGATAGGTATTCATATATTTGATACCGATGGGTATCCATTGTTCCCGTTATCCACTCTTAGAATTTAGGCACGTAAACAAATTATAATAAAAACATTGGAAACAAAGTTACATAGATTCTTTTAATAATCCATATAATTACTACTTGTCAATACAGTTAATGAGTTTTGTTTTAAATTTCTTACTTATTTACCTTGCTATATTATTTTCATTAATATTGTTATCATTAAGAATGTTATATTATAATTTGATGTTTGATTTCTGTGCTTGATAACGACCGCTGTGAGTGGTCATTTATAATGAATTTGTTCCCTACTAAGATGTATAGCTTAGCACGGGTGGTTTTATCCATATAGGTTTTTGCAGTTGGACTTTTGCTAAGGGACTTATTTTTGCATCAGGGAGGCCAACATGAGTATGTCAAGGAATTTTGATGTAGGATTTTTTTATTAATCCTTTGAGTAATTTTGTATTATTGATAGCATATATGAAAGGATGCACATGATATGGAAATTGTCAATTGTAATAGGCTCACTTTTGAAACTAAGCAGTATATGTATGAATGTATGGTCTGATAGAAACATTTACAATATATGGTAAGAATGGACAAGTCTTTATGATATACATGTTATACAAGATAGTATCAAAAGCAATAATATGTAATCACTAGTAGTAGCACTTGTATAGATTATGTGAGATAAATGGATGATGCTATAAGACTACATGAATAATGTATATGTACATGATAAAGTAAGATTGTTAGTCAGAGGGTGTTACAAGCAGAATTCATAGAAGAAAGGAAGGCTAAAGAACCTAAGAAGACAGCTTGGAAAATGATAATGGATGGAACCTCGAATAGCCGGAGAAGAGGTGTAGGCATTGTGATCAATGGGCCCCTTAGCATAACTATCAAGCATGCAATAAGGCTAAGCTTTGAAGCATCCAACAACATCACAGAATATGAAGCATTATTACAAGGTTTGAGGTTGGCTAAGACTATCTAACCGAAAAGTCTCAAGATCAAAAGCGACTCACAGGTGGTGACAAGCCATGTGCTTGAAAGCTTTGAAGCCAAAGGGGAGAACATAAAGAATATCTAGCCAAGGTCAGAGTTGGATCCAGGGAGCTAAAGAATTATAGAATTGCATAGAGCTTGGAGAAAGCACCGAGAAAAGAAACTTGGTTAGCTGATTGACTTGATAAGATTGCTGCTTCGGAGGAAGAATCGATTGAAGAGGATACCACTACAACTAAAATGCTGGGGTCTTCCCGTGATGACGTCAAACTAATAGAGATAGATTGAGAGGCCAGCACATGGATGACCCCAATCGTTCAATACCTACGGTTGGGAGAGTTACTTGAAGATGAAGCTAAAGCCAGGAATTCACTCAATTACTCCATAATTAGGGATGAATTATACAAAAAGGCATTCAGTCATCCCTGGCTAAAATGTGTCTCTAAGGAAGATGGGGATTATATAATATGGGAAATCCACAAAGGAACTTTTGGTGCCTATGAAGCTAGCAGAGCGATAGCTAGAAAGGTTCTATAAGCTAGATACTTTTGGCCTAACATTTTCAAGGATGCCTAAAAAAGAGTCAAAAGGTGTTAATAGTGCCAGATCCATGGTAGAATAATAAGACAGCTAACATCTGAATAGCAACAAATCGGAATATCCTGGCCATTTGACCAATGGGGATTGAATATCTTAGATCCATTTCCACAAGGCAAGTGACAAATGAAGTTTCTAGTTGTAATAGTTGACCACTTTTCTAAGTGGATAGAAATTAAGTCATTAGCCACAATCATTGCCAAAGGATCAAGAACTTTGTATGGAAAGAGATTAATTATAGGTATGGCCTACCAAGTGTCTTCATCACTAACAATGGTGAATAATTTGATAGCTTAACATTCAAATCCTTCTATGCTAATCTAAAGATCCATTTGAGATTCACTTTAGTCACCCATCCTCAGGCAACGACATGACAAAAATCTCTAATAGGACGATCCTTAAAGGGTTGAAGAAGAGGTTAGGGGAAGCCAAAGGCAACTAGACTGAAGAACTGCAAAGCATCCTGTGGTCCTGCCGAATGTCACAAAGAGCTAGAACCATGCAAATTCCTTTCTCTCTTATATATGGATTGAAAGTTGTCATACTAGTAGAGATCAAAATTCCCTCCTATCGGTTAACTTTTTACTCTGATAAAAATAATGAGCAAGAAAAGAGGCAAGATCCAAACTTGGTAGAAGAAATAAGAGAAGATGCTTATGTGAAGATAGGAACTTATAAATAGAGGATAGCCAAGTACTGCAACAACAAAGTTAAGACAAGATCCTTCAATACTGGTAACTTAGTCCTCACAAAGGCTAATATCAAATTGGGAAATGCAGAGGTTGAAAAGCTCACCCCTAACAGGGAATTAGGGAAGGGCCTTATGAAATCTCTAAAGTCTTGAGCAAAAGCAGCTATAAGCTCAAAACCCTGGATGAGTCAGACATCCCCAGATCATAAAATGCAAAAGTCTTGAAAAAATATATGGTATAATATGCCACTTTGAATTGTAATATCTCATATCTCGACTGAAATAGTTAATGAATAAAATCCCGATCGTGATTAAACCGAGCGAAGAAATTAATACTTTGTTAAATGATCGATCTTATTCTCATGTCAAACATTTTCATTCCAAGTTAAAATAGCCACCATCGTTAATAAAATGATCAGATTATAAAGCTTACTAACTTGTTGGATTTGAATCTAAGTTAAAATGGTAACAGTCCATGCAACAATTGGATTTAAAACCTATTAACTTTTGAAATAAAATTTAATGACATTTTTTTTGAAAGCTTAAGAAAAAAATGAGAAATTGGATGAAAAAGTACAATTTTCATTAATAATAGAAATTTTTTAAGTACAAATTGTGCAAAAAGAAAAATACAAATACAAAATCACTCCTAAGCATCTCTATCTCCCTCCCTACCCCCCATCAATGGACTCTCGTCATCATCCTTATCCTTTGAAGGAACCCCTAGCCAACTAGTTGGACCTCTAATAAGCTGAAATCCTTACCCAAGTAATGCTTCTTGCAAGCAAGTAAAACTTGAGTGATGAGATCGTCCTAAGCTTGAGACGTTTGGTCTAATGGCTAATTCTTTTGCACCACCAACTCTTATATGTGTGACTTGCAAAGAAGATCCAATCTACCTTAAAAGCCTTTATTGATGGACTCTACACAGACCACTTTGACTTTAAGCTCTTCGATCTGAGTTGACAAGCTTGCAACCTGAGTGGAATACTCATATTGGATAGCTTAAAGGTTTGCTTCGTATTTTTTCTTGAGCTCTCTGTTCTCCATCTTAAGATCCTCATGCTCCTTGTTGAGCACCATAACATCAACCTTCAACTTGCTTTCCATTTGGGCTATTTGAAATAGCTTATCCTACCAGCCCAAACTCTCTTCATACAGGTGCATGGCCTTTTAAGCAGCCTATTACAACAACAAAAGTTGTAAATACTAACTTTGATAGGGTTTTAAAAAGAATGGAAAAGAAAAGACAAAAGAGGCTAGAACTTTTACAAAAGTGAAGCAGTAGTTGAACTCGTTGAACTCCTCGAACGGCGACCTGACTGGTCCTATATCCCTTATGCTCTTTTTAAACATGAAACCCAAGCTTGTAAGTCAATACATGACTATCCTGAAAGGAATAGTCAGGACCAAACTTCAAGGCCAAGAAGGTCTTTATGGTCAGGGATTCGATCACTGGAAAAGGAGCACAAACTAAAGGAATGCTAGTTAAGGCTCCAAAGCCCTCGGATATTGTTCGATCCAAGAGGATAGGGAAGCCACCTTCAACTGGCATGCCAGACTCTTTGGGAAGGGAAGAAGTAGATGAGGGAAAATCCCACCTTTTTGTAAGAGGGTCGATCAGAGCTGCTAGGGGATCAGTTGTAGCTACGCTGCTAGTGTTGGGTGATCAAGCTTTCAGCACAAATATCCTCGACTTCAAAGTCCTCTCACCCTAAGCAATAAACTGAGAAGACTGCTTCTTCCTCTGAGCCTCCCTAACTTATTTCTCCTCCCTTATCTTTTTAGTTCATTAATCTAATTCTTTTGAAAGCTCTAGATCCATTGAAGTTGTAAAATTAAGAGTGACAGTTAAAAGTCACAAAAATAAAAGGATGACACATGCAATAAAATACATGCATAAATAGAAGCTCACATTCATCCTTAGTTCTAAAAGATCTAGATGATCCTAGAGGACTAACGAGCCCAAATTGATAGGGAGCACTGAAAGGACCAGTATCATCCCTGGCCAACAAAAAATCTATAGATATTAGATTTTTCTTGTGACTTGTGATGCAACTTATGAGGGTCTCTATGTCTAAGGCAAACATATTAATCCCTAAAGATAAATCCCCAAGATTGTTGGACTTAGTTGATCGCAGGAGGCTCAGCCAGAAGCCTCCCTTCCTCCTGATCAAAAAATATTTATCTTTATATCATTTCAAAGAAGATGGGAGGGCAAAGAGCTTCCTTTTATGTCTATTGGTGAAATTATAGTCCAATCTATCACTCTAACTAGGTATATAGAGAAAAGGCAATGCCTAGGTTCTTGTGCACTGCCTTAAAGCTAGCGATCATGCTCCATCCATTTGGGTTTATCTAGTTAGGAGCAAACCCATATCCCTTTAGAATGCCAATATCAATCGGACTGAAAGAAATTGCATACCAGTAGCCAAGCTCAACTGGAAGCAGATAAACCACTTTGTAAGATTCCCAAATGGGCCCTCTTCAGCTGACATAGATGCATGACGGGCCACAACGGCTATATCACTCTGAAGGTTATACCTATCCTTGAAGAGAGATAATGTTTTAGGCAACAACTATGTGGGTTTGAATACCACCGATTTTATGTTATAAAGGGCTATCCATAAAGTATTTATTTCATATCTAATAGGAAAAATTGGGTTGCACTATCGGTAGCCATTTTTAAAGGAAATGGGGCAAAAAATGAATACCTAAGTTGCTCCAGATGGACAAAAACGATGTTACTAATAGGCACAAAAAATAAGAAAATGAAGAAAAAGAATGTAATGGTCCAAAATTTTAATTTTTTTAAATAGTATTTTTCGAGCAATGAATAGTGACAACGGGGTAGTACCGGGATAAAAAGTACCACCCGAAATTCGTAAAACTATTTTTATACCATTGGAAATTATAAATTAAACCAAGTCCGGTGTTATAATTTGAGGTGAAATTGAGGTCAAATAGGCCCTCAAAATGGACGATGAAAAGGTTTGACCAAACTTTAACCGGCCCAAAAATATTCCACATACCTCTAAAAATTAATCCATTTGCATGGACCTATTTGAAATACTTCCAATTAATATTCAAAAGTGAAAATAATTTTTTTAACAACTTTGACTTTTTGAGTATCGGATCGGTAAATTGTATCTCTAGGCTTAAAAATAATGCTAGAGACCTCAACAAAAATATATCAACATATTTATTCACTTGAAAAATTATAGAGAATTATTTGGCAATGAAAAATTAATTTTATGGTGATTTCAAAAAATGAGTTTTCAAACCAATGGAAATTTACCGGAGTGGGAAACAATGCCCAATTGATCCAAAAATATTTTTATAGTCAAATAAATATTTTTCTAGTATCATGGACCTATTTTTATAAGAAATTAAGTAAAAGAAGAGATAGAAAAATAATTGAACCAAAATATTGATTAATTAGGTTAATTAGGCCAATTGGTTAGATCTGATTTGGCCCAATTAGGATGAGTATATAAGCCAAAAAATCAAAATTCTCCAGCAATTTCTCCCATCTTTTCCACACTTCTTGTTGTCCCATTCTTCCTCAAAATTCTCCATTTTTCATCTAATTCTATCAACCTAATTCCACCTAATTTTTCATCCTAAATATTTCTAAGGCACTAAATTCATCTCTGGCCATCTCTAAAGCCTATTTTAAGTGGAGAAAGAGGATAGAATTGTGAAGAAAAGATTTGGAGCAAAAATTCAAGTAAGTTAATTTAGTAAAATTTTAGTGATTTTAATGGATTTTTAGGTGGATTTTGACATAAAATTTATATTTTGGGTCTAATTTGAATTATGGATGAATAAAATTGAGGAAAAGAACCATAAAGGAATTCAGCCAAGGTGGAATTTCAAAGGAAATCTAGTGCAATCGAGGGAAAATGGAAGGAAAAGGTGAAAAGGGAAGAAAAATCATTAAGAGAGCTTGGAAAATAGGTAGGTGGATACCTAAACTGACTAATTTATGTGTTTTAGGGCTTTAAGTGTAATTGATGTCTAAAATTAAATTAAAGGTAGATTAGTGAAATTAAATGTCAAATAATGAAATTGGTATGAAGAATTGCATAAAATAAGGACTAAAAGCATGAAAATGGGTTAGGAACCTATTATATCCCTTAAAGATTAATTAAGTAATATTAGCATTAATTCAAATTAATGGTAGATTAATGTAATTAGATGATAAGTGATGAAATATATGATATTAAATGCATGAAAATATGACTAGAAATGATACATTAGTTACATAACTTATAATGTAAGTAAATAGAATTAAGGTTAAATAAATAATTATATTGATTTAAGGTTAGAATCATGTTTAATATGCATGAAAAACATGGTAGAAATGTGTTTGATGAATTAAATAAATTTGTATGCATAGGACCTAATGGTGGCTGAATGGTAAAGTATGGATATATGGAATTATAAGTGATGAAAATAATAAAATAATGCTAGATATATGTAATTTAAAACTTAAGAACATAATGTGAGTGATAAATGGTATGAAAAGAATTATGAAAGGATATGTAACCTATATGGCTGAAAGGTAATAGATGAAATTATGAGAGAATAAATGTTGAAAGCAATAGAATGATGTCAAATGTATGTGATTTATACCTTGATAATATAGTAAGAATAATGTATGGCATCAAATGATACATGGATGGTATGATGCCTTGTGTGGCCAAATGGTTGTGATAAGTATTAATCATACTATATTTTCAATGTATTTTTAGTGTGTTTAATAAGTTAATTTGAGGGTAATTTGGTTATTTTAGTGTTTAATTTCTTAATTAGCACTTTATGAGCTTAATTGGTTAATTTGGTATTTTTAGGCATATAATTAAAAAAAGGAGAATTTATAAGGGCAAAAGTGTAAATTCTAAAATTAAAGGTTTTTATGAAGACAAAGTTCATCGTGCCGTCCAAAGCCTAGTCACTCAATGGAGTGAATTCCTCAATCTACCGAGTGGCCTAAAGAGAAAAAGAAAGAAGTCTTGTGTTAGTCTAGAGAGCAGCCAATTAGTGGAGCACATACTCACTCTATCGAGTGAGACAAAGGGAAAAAGGGCATGAAGAATTCACTACTCGGTGGAGTGGCATCCCCACTCTACCGAGTCACTCTAAAGACCACAGATAGAAGAGCTTTACTCGGTGGAGTGAAATATCACTCTACCAAGCAGAGTGATTGAAGTTGCACAAAACTCTGATTCTTGCTGGTTTGGGAAGTTTTAGCAGTCAAAATTCTTCTGGTTTTAGGCTATTTAAGTAGCAGCAAACACCAAAGAAGTGGGGATGAATTGTTTTACCAATTAAACACCTTAGTTTTATTTTCGTTTTGCATTTAGGCTGAGAAACTATGATTGAAGACTCTGGAAGGGTTTCAATAACAGAGGAAACTTTAAGTATTTGTATCATTTCATTTATTTATTTTCTTCAATTTTCAAGATTAAGCGTGAGTATTTCTTGTACTTTTGCTTAAGGATACTTAAATCCTTAACTCTTATTGCAGTGACTCAGTTATACTTCCATTTAATATAAGTTGATTATTTATTAGTTCTATGCTGCTTCATATCTAAAGATTGTGTTGAGATCAAATGTTAACTTGTTTGATTAATAATTGGTATTTCATTTATATATGATCTATGATATGCATGCTCTTGGTTTGGTTCATCAGTATTTATGCATGATTATATTCTGAATTAGGTGTAATTGTGTGTTAATTAAGACAGACTAAAATTAAGAATAAGTGAACTAAGAATAGATTGAAGTTAAGTTTGCTTGAAAAAGAGTTTAATGGATGTCTAGGAGTTTAAAATTATATTTTTATGCTATATATTAAATTATTCTGAACAAGAAAGTTTAATATATAGATTGATAGTCTGAATAAGCTATCTAGCCTTATTTCAATAATTTTCCATAATCACTTGTATTTCTTTTAGCCGAGTTATTGCAATATTGGTTAAGGTGGATAGTCCTTTAGTATAAGTTGTTTTTAATATTGATTTTTCACCAATTTACATTAGTTGCTTTACTTTGTTTAGAATTCTCTATTTAAATCTTTGCTTTGTTTGTTTTTACTAGTTACTATTTTTAGTTCATAATTCTTTATTATCACACAACTTGGGATTTCTTTTACTTTTGACAAACAGTATTCATTTTAAATTATAAAACAAGTTGCATTTACATAGTTTCCCTAGGGTATGATATTCAGGGTCTTAATCTATATTTTCATTTATTACTAGCTGATCTAGTACACTTGCTAGATACCGATCAAGTTTTTGGTGTTGTTGCCGAGGAAACAGTGGCATTTGTTTTTAGTTTTTAAAGTGAATTTTGTGTGTCTTTCTTCTTCTTTTTTATTCTTCATTCTTTATTAATTTTATTCTTTTATTCTTTGCAAGTGTCATTATTTTATATTAAGAGGTAAGTAAATTTTGCCTATTGACCCTAAAATTAAGAGGACATTCCATAAAATTAGGAGATTAAGGCAAAGAGAGATCAATTTAGAAGAGCTGGAATGGAGCAACCTTAATAACCACCCTCTCCATGATCCACCAATAAATGATCCACATCCTAGGATAGAAGGGCAAGTTAACAATGACCGATCTCAAGGGGATGGGTTTAGGCTAAGAACCATTAGAGACTATGTTATACCTAGGTGGAATAAGGATCATAAAACTATTAGGTTACCTCATAATTAGCACTTTGAGATAAAACCTACTACCATCACCATGGTTCAAAAGAATCAATTTTCTGGATCAGAGATAGAAGACCCTGCTCAGCATTTAGATATCTTTTAAAAAGTTAGTGATACAGTTCAAATACCCAATGGGTCTATGGATGCCATTAGGCTTAAGTTATTCCCTTTTACTCTATTAGTAAGGCAAGGGATTGGTTGCAAATGCTGCCAAGCTAATTTATTTAGTCATGGCAACAAATGTAGGAGAAATTTTTATGTCATTTCTTTCCTCCTACCAAAACAGCCAGTATTAGGAACAACATCCATAATTTCCATCAATTATTTGATGAACCATTCCATGAGGCTTGGGAAAGATTTAGGAGACTCTTAACAGTTGTCCACATCATGAAATTGCATTTCATCAACTAATGTCTATTTTTTATGCAGGTGTGAATCAAGTTATAAGATCTCTGCTAGATGCAGCTTCAAATGGAAGTTTCATGAACAAGATCCCTAAAGAAGCTTTCCTACTCTTGGATGAGATGGCCAGCAATGATGCGAGATGGGAAAGTGTAAGGACCACACAGAAAAAGCAAGTTGTGCACAATATGGATGAGGTAGCCATGCTAAGAGCACAATTAAATGCATTAACAAAATAAGTAAGTGATTTACAAGTTAAAAATGTGTCATCTTTATCTCAATCATGTGACACATATGCTAGAACACATATACCACCTGAACTTAAAAGTGAAGAGAGCTTAGGTACACTAGTAGAATAAGTGAATGCATTGAACCCTTATAGTAATACTTATAATATTGGATGGAGAAATCACCATTATTTTTCATGGGGAGAACAAAATAATGAATCTACATCTAGTAATCAACCTAGGACTCCCTTTAATCAAAATATATCTTTCCATAGTAATAACCACCCGTCTAACCAAACTCAAGCCCAACCACATTACAGTTCCATATATCAACTCTTAGGTTTTCAAGTTAGATCTCAACCTACACAGGATAGAAAACCCAATTTAGAGGACATGTTTGCTAAATTTATAAACGCCTAAACCACTTTTATGGCTAATCAAGATGTTAGGTGGAAATTACAAGATATTTGGATGAGAAATCAAGATACCTCAATAAGAAACTTAGAAACTCAAGTCGAACAACTTGCAAATTCTATTTTAAATAGGACATATGGAATTTTCCTATCTAATGTGGACAGGAACCCAAAGGAAGAAGCCAAGGTAATTACTTTGAGATGTGGAAAGAAGGTGAAAGAAGCTAAAAATGGTAAGAACTCTTCAAATTTGGTGGAACCAACAATGAAGGTAAGTATTTCTGAACCTAAAATTATTACTGACAAGCCTACTGTTAGAATTAAAGGTAAGGTAAATCTTATTTCTACTGTGCTTGATGAGTCTAAGTTACCTTATCACTCTGTAGCTAGGAAGGAAAAACACAATAAATAGTTAACTAGATTGGTAGACATGTTTAAAAAGTTGCATGTAAATTTACCATTTTCTAAAGCTTTGTTGCAAATGCCTAAATATACTAAGTTCATAAAAGAGCTCTATTCAAATAATAAAAAGTTAGAGGGTGTAGGAACGGTCCAATTATCTAAAAACTGTAGTGCAATTTTGATGAACAAAATTCCTAAAAATTTAAAGGATACTGGTAGGTTTACTTTGCTATATGAATTAAGAGGGAATTTTGTTGAACATGCATTATGTGATTTGAGTGCTAGTATTAACTTAATGCCCTATTTAATTTGTAGGAAATTGAATTTAGGTGATATTAAGAAAACCCAAATGACACTACAGTTGGCAAATAGATCGGTAAAAAGGCCAAAGGGTAAACTAGAGGATTTATTGATGAAGGTTGGAAATTTCATATTTCCAGTTGATTTTATGATGATGGACATGGAGGAGGATTGTAAGGTACCATTGATAGTGGAAAGACCATTTCTAAACATAGCAAAGGCATTGATTGATGTACATGGACAAATAGTCACCTTAAAATTTAATGATGAAGAAATGGTTGTCAATATGAATAAGGTGATAAAACACCTATCCTATGAATTAGAAGATTCCATTTGCTTTTTAGATAGTGTTCAAAAATGTGTGGAGGAGAAATAAGAGGAAATATTGAAAGATGATGCACTGCAAGATTGTTTACTGCATTCAAAGAGCAAAGAGAAAGCTAGAACGAAAGAAGAAAAGCTAATAGAGGACTTGGAAAAAGAGCACAATGATAAAGGAACAAAGAAGTAAGAGTCATCCCATACTAAGGGAGAAAATAAATTTAAACTTAAAACTCTTCCTTCATATTTAAAATATGTATTTTTAGAAGGCAATGCTAAACCAATAATTATTTATTCACTTTTGACAAGTTTAGAAGAAGAAATGCTTGTGTAAGTATTAAAGAAGCATAAGGGAGCAATAGGTTAGGAGACATCAGATTTGAAGGGAATTAGTTCCAGTTACTATATACACTGGATACTTGTAGAGGGTAACTTCAAGCCGGTGGTGCAACCCCAAAGGAGATTTAATCCAACTATGCAAAAAGTAATGAAGAAAGAGGTACTTAAACTACTAGATGCAATTATTATTTATCCTATTTCTGATAGTAATAGGGTGAGTCCAGTATAATATGTGCCTAAAAAGGGGGGTATGATTGTGATAACTAATGAAAAGAATGAATTTATCCCAACATGAATAGTGACAGGATGAAGAGTGTGTATAAACTATAAGAGGTTGAACAATGCCACTAGGAAGGATCATTTTCCTTTACCTTTTATTGACCAAATGCTAGAGAGATTAGCTGGGAATAGGTTTTACTGCTTTTTAGATGGTTCTTTAGGATGTATACAAATTCCTATAGCCCCAGAAGACCAAAAGAAGACTACATTCACATGCCTTTATGGCACCTTTGCATATAGAAGAATGCCATTTGGTCTTTGTAATGCCCCAGCCACCTTTCAAAGGTGTATGATGGCTATATTTCATGATTTCATTGAACAATTTATGGAGATCTTTATGGATGACTTTACTTTGTATGGTCGTGATTTCGATTCTTTACTTAAATAACCTTACATTGGTTTTGAAAAAGATGTAAAAAAACTAACCTTATTCTTAATTGGGAAAAATATCACTTTATGATAAGGGATGGTATAGTTTTAGGGCATAAGATTTCTAAAAAGGGAATTAAAGTGGATAAGGCTAAAATATATGTGATTGCTAAATTGCTTCCCCCGACTAGTGTCGAAGGCATTAGAAGTTTTCTTGATCATGCTGGTTTCTATCGTCGGTTTATTAAGGATTTTTCAAAAATTACAAAACCACTATCTAATTTACTAATTAAAGATGTTACATTTAACTTTGATGTTGAATGTTTGCAGGCTTTCAATTTACTAAAGTAAAAGTTAATTACAGCACCAATAATAGCATCACCGGATTGGACCTTACCATTTGAAATAATGTATGATGCTAGTGATTATGCAGTAGGATCAATTTTGGAACAAAGGAGGGGGAAGATGTTTTACACCATCTATTATGCTAGTCATACACTCACTAGAGCTCAAGTGAATTATACCACCATTGAGAAAGAATTATTGGCAATCCTCTTTTCTTTTGAAAAAATTAGGCCATATCTCTTAGGTTCAAAAGTCACAGTGTGGTCAGACTATGTGGCTCTTTGATATCTTTTTTCTAAGAAAGATTCCAAACCAAGGCTTATTAGATGGGTTTTTCTACTACATGAATTTAATGTTGAAATCAAGGATAAAAAGGGAGCTGAAAATTTTATAGCCGACCACCTATCTAGACTAGATCATGATCACATAAAAAAGGGAGTAATTTCTGATTTATTTCCCAATAAACATATTTGTGCTATTTATGCTTGTGTAGGTTCAGTTCCTTAGTATGCTAGTATTGCCAATTATCTTCTTGGAGGTTATCTACCAAAAAACTATACTTGGTAATAGAAGAAGAAGCTAATAGTGTATGAAAGGCATTATTTATGGGATGACCCTTATCTGATCAAGATTTTTTCGAACCAAGTTCTTTGAGATGTGTTCCAGAGAAGGAGCAAAAAGATATCATGAGACAATGTTACGGAGGAGAGGCAGGAGGTCACCATGGATCAAACCGTAAACTGTAAAAAAATTTTATAGTCAGGTTTCTTCTGGGCCTCTCTTTTTGTTGATGTTAAATCCTTCATAGAGTTATGTGATAAGTGTCAGCGTGTAGGAAATATTTCAAAAAGGTTTGAGATGCCCATGAATAATATGCTAGAAGTAAAAAATTTCGATGTTTGGGGTATTGATTTTATGGGACCATTTCCAAATTCATATGGATTTGAGTATATCCTAGTTACTATGGATTATATGAGTAAATAGGTAGAAGCAATAGCAACTAGGACATGTGATGCTAGAGTTGTGCTTGAATTCCTTAGAATGAATATTTTCACTAGGTTTGGGGCATCAGGGGCTATTATAAGTGATGGAAGCAAGCATTTTGTCAACCATTAATTTAAGAAATTACTTAAAAAATTTGGTGTCAAGCATAAAATAACAATCCCATATCATCCACAAATAAAAAGGCAAGTGGAAGTGCCTAATAGGGAGCTGAAATCAATCTTAGAGAAAACAATCAATATTACTAGAAAGGATTGGTTTCAAAAGTTAGATAAAGATCTATGGGCCTATAAAGCAACATATAAAACCCCTATGGCATGTCTTCATTTAGATTGGTTTTTGAAAAAGCATGTCATTTGTCGATCGAATTAGAGCATAATGCATATTGGGCAACAAAACTGCTTAACTTAAATTTGAGATGTGCAAGAGAGAAAAGAAGCCTACAGCTCAATGAACTCCCTAAATTTCGACAGTGGTCATATGACAATGCATCACTATACAAAGAGAGTACAAAATGCTGGCATGACAAAAGGATAAGAATGAAGGAGTTTGCTCTTGGAATGCTGGTCTTATTGTACAATAGTTAATTATAGTTGTTTCCAGGTAAGCTGAAATCCAGGTGGCTTGGGCCATATGAGGTGTTATCCAACAATGAATTTGGAGTGGTGACCATTAAGAGTTTAAAAGACAGATGTGAATATAAAGTCAATGGGAATCTCTTTAAGCCGTATCGCATTGGGCAAGTGGAGGTTGCTAAAGCAACCATGGTTTTGTGGGACTATTAACTAGGTTCTAAAAGTCTAGCTGAGGACTTGCTAAACTTAAACCTACACTCTTTCCTTATCTTTTTGTGTGTTGCTCTATTATTTTTTATGTTATACTGATAGTTTGTTTAATTTCGTTTAATTTAGGTTAGTTTGTGTTTTGGGCTATTTTGTGTGCAATGAGTGTTAGTTTGTTTTTGGTTTTGTATTTAAGTGTTTCATAAAGTGCTATTTCTTAGGAGATTAGCTAGAATTGATTTATCAACAGTATATTTATGAATTTTGTGCAATTTAAGCTTGTTCAATAAAGGGGTATTTTAACTTATTTGTGCACATATGCTAAATTTTTGCTTAGTGTTTCAACTTTTATGGTGGATTAATGATGTTGTTGAAGGGGAATTAATCAAAATAATAGAGCACTCTAGGTACACATTAAGGCGGAACTTCATTTTATTCTACATGAAGAGTTAAGAAGTAGTTTTGGACTTTGTGAATCTATTATGTGATCTAAAATGCATGTTTAATTGTTATTCACTAATCCAGTACCCCATAAATCGATAGAGTGATTTCCCAGTCCACCGAGTACTTAACCACTCGATCGAGTGAGAAATCACTCTATCGACTCCCATTTCAAACCAATTGTGTAAAAATTTTTTATGCCCCTTAGAGAAGTTAGTCACTCAGTAGAGTGAAAAACTCACTCCACCAAGTGGGTCTTTACTCCACTGAGAAGGCCTCTTTAAATACCTCATTTTGCTTCACTCCACCGTGCATTCTCACATTTACTTCAAATTTTTGGTCTTTTCTCTTTCACTCGCCTAATCTACTCCACCTAGCCACTTAGGTTTTTCTTGATTAATCTTTGTTGCATCTTCACCTTGATCAAGTAAGTCTTTTATTCTTTCTTTAATTCTTTCAATTTGCAATTGTAGTCACTTATTACCTGGGGTTTTGTTCTTGATTTTGTACAAATTGGCTCGCTTAAATTGATCTCATTTTGATTATATTTTTGTCTACATTGATTATATCTGCATTAAGTGTTGGATATGGTTATTGACATTTCATTTTTGGGTTTTAATTGGTTAAGTTTGATTGCAATTTGACTTAATAAAGTTGTGCACACCACATGTTCGATAAAATTACTCAGAGACTAAGTCTATTATTTGTGCTTAAATTTTCTCCTTCTTAACCATTATAATTCATTTTCTTATATTAGTATTTTATCTTCAGACTTGATTTCACCATGTTTTGCACTTAGGTTCATGCCTTAATTTGTGAGAAAGTTGGCCTAATAATTGAGTGTTTCTTCTTGAATGAGTTTATTAATTCTATATTTGGTGGCATTGATTTTTGGCTTTCATTATTATGCGCAATAGCCCCTAAATGATCAAAAAAGATTGAAGCATCCAGCTCATTTGGTAATCATCTCCCTATATATATTGATGCTGAAGATAGAGAGTTATATGAATATTTTGAGGAAGTCAATTTTGTCAAACTAGTTTTTCTGAAGCAATTTTATCTTGATATTGCAAATGGCAATTTATAGGACGAGATTCTCCCTTTGATTAGAAATATTGGTTGGAAAAAGTTCATTAAGAAGTAACTAGAGGTACACTCGCAAGTTACACGAATGTTCTTCACATCTTTTAATCTATCTTTTGAAGACGAACAGGATAAAAGTACAGTTAGTTTAAGTTTAGCAGGAAGACTTATCACATGCTTTTTTAGAGTTTTCATTGAAATTGGGTTTCCCTATAAATGTTATAGGTGAATTGCCTAATGCTACCCTATAGGAAAATTGAGAATTTATTCAAGATCCCATAAACCCAGTGCCATATCAATCCAACAAACTCAAAGCTCGTACTTTAGGCAGTCACACACTGTGAGTCCTTCATCGATTTTTGTCCCTCACTTTTTTTAGCTGTCTTAGCAGTCCCATTGCAATTAATGTTAGGGAATTTATGCTGGTAAGATGCATGGTTAAGGGTATTCAAATCAATGGTGTTGTCCTCATGTGCAGGAAAATAGATTAGTTGTAGAAAAGGAAGAGCACTATTAAAGAAACATAACTGGGGTGAGTTGCAACTTTAATGGCGAAAGTTATAAGTTATATAGACATAACAAATTCTCTTAGGGAGCCTGCATTTATAGATTATGTAACATTGATATGGATTTTAGTCAAGAAGCCAAGAAGACACTGGTCAGATAGGGAGGAGTATTTAAACGTAAAAACCATTGAAAGAAATAGGGAGGAAGATGAAGATTCAGATGCACAATAACCAGTTAAATAGGCACCTGCACTTATATGACTGCTTTCATGAATTAAGTAAATGATCAGCTGGATAATATGAAAGATAGTATCAATAAAGTGAAGCAAACTCTTAAGCGGTTTGTTGCTAATTTCTAGGAATGATATCCGCCGCCACCACTCCCACCATCTGATTGAGCTTCATTTTGGTTTGCTATGGATACCAAATTTTTGAGAGAGAGGTAGAGATTCTCTAAGCTCAATTTTGCTTAGATTTAGGAAGTAGGATCTAATTTTCCCCTTCATGAAAACACTTTTGGTTAAGTTCTACTATGTTCATGTTTTTTTTTCTTCTGAAGTTTTATTTGTGTTGTCTGTTAGGAGTAATTTTGTATTTTTGTTTTAAGTACTAGTAATTTTAATGCTAGCTAGTCTTTGTTATTTTAGTTCATTACATAGTTCATAATTATCACTTAACTTACACTGGAATTAGTTTGTCCCAGGTTTGTTCTCAAAAAATTGAACTAGTTGAACTTGAACTTAGAACTAATTGCACTAGAATTAGTTTACCCCAGGTTTGTTCTCAAAAAATTGAACTAGTTGAACTTGAACTTAAACTGTGCAGTGTTTAAAATCTTTGCTAGCATTAAGATAAGCATGTTATTTAATGAGATTTTAGCTAGTTTAACATTTAACTTGACTTATATTTGTTAGTTTTCACTTTTTGAGCACCAAGACCAATTTTAAATAGAAGAAAAATCAATGCATTGTAGTTGTTAAGTAAGGAATTTTGGGACACATGAACCTTCCTCATTACCCTTCAAAGCATAGAATAACTTAAATAACTTAGAAAGTGATATAGGTAATATTTTTCTTGTTGAGATATATTAAGGTTGTTTTCCCACCTTTTTGATATATTTGACCCCTTTTAGCCATTTTGAGCATAATGAGGCATACTTAATGCATGCCATATTTTATTTTTCTTATTACACTTAATTATTTACCTTATAGCCTAAAGAGCCTTTATCTTTCCCTCTTGAATTGGCCACTCTAAAACTGGATAGGTTAATTTTTGTTTGAGGGTGCAATGAGATAGTTTGAAATTACTTGAAAAGTTTAAAGGAAGTCAAGAAAATAGTGAATAATTTTACCCTGTGACTACTCTTTTGTTTAGTATATTGCCTGTAATAAGCTAACATAAAAAAAAGAAAAGAAAGAGAAAAGTAAAGAAAAAAAGGTTTTGTTATGAAAGAAAAGAAATAAAGTTAGCATTTATGGAAAAATCTTAAGTGCGGGGTAGTCATAAGGAAAGAAGTTGTAACCTTAAAAAGGGATGAATGGTGAAATTGTGAAAATTACAACAGTTTTGTTCTCAAAGGTATTGTGAATATAAAAGGGTAAGCAAGTTTGGCTTAGTACTTAAATTTTTAAGTTAATGGGTTGAGATTTTAGAAATGTTAATCTATCTAATCTTAGAGTGGTTATTAATTTGTATTATATTTTGTCCATCTTTGATAACTAATACCTTAACCCCATTACAACCTTTAAAGACCTAAGTGATTCTAAAATTTTGCTTTGTGTTGTTTAGCAGAGATTACCTTCGGGTTTCGATGCTAAAGGAGAGGCTTATGGTGTTTTAGAGTTTTAAGTGCAAAACCATTTGTACACTTAGGTGTACATTCATTCTAAGCTTGACTATAAATTTGGATTGGTGTTTTAATTTTGAAAATGCTTAAAATGATTTGGTCTTGCACACACACGTGAAAACTAATTCATATTGTCTTGTTTCAATGAATTCTAGTTAAAATCTTATTAATTGTTAAGCTTGGTTTTGAAATGCATAATTCTTGGTTGAAGTTTAATTATTTTGAGAAATTTGGTTTGTTCTAATTTGCTCGAAGGCGAGCAAAGACTAAGTGTGGGGTATTTGATAAGTATGGATTATACTATATTTTCAATGTGTTTTTAGTGTGTTTGGTAAGTTAATTTAAGGGTAATTTGGTTAATGTAGTGTTTAATTTCTTAATTAGCACTTTATGAGCTTAATTGGTTAATTTGGTGTTTTTAGACGTATAATTGAAAAAAAAAAGAGAATTTATGAGGGCAAAAGTGTAAATTTAAAAATTAAAGGTTTTTAAAAAGACAAAGTTCATCATGCAGTCCATAGCCTAGTCACTCAGTGGAGTGAAATCCTCACTTTACTGAGTGGTCTAAAGAGAAAAAGAAAGAAGTCTTGTGTTAGTCTAGAGAGCAGCCAACCGATGGAGCACATACTCACTCTACCAAGTGAGACAAAGGGAAACAAGGCATGAAGAATTCACTACTCGGTGGAGTGGCATCCCCACTCTACTGAGTTACTTTAAAGACTAAAGACAGAAGAGCTTCACTCGGAGGAGTGAAATATCACTCTATCGAGTCCAGTGATTGAAGTTGAATAGTATTCTAATTCTTGTTGGTTTGGGAAGTTTTAGCAGTCGAAATTCTTCTAGTTTTAGGCTATTTAAGTAGTAGCAAACACCAAAGAAGGGGGGATGAATTGTTTTACAATTAAACACCTTAGTTTTATTTTTGTTTGGCATTTAGGGTGAGAAACTACGATTGAAGACTCTGGAAGGGTTTCAAAAACAGTGGAAACTCTAAGCGTTTGTCTCATTTTCATTTATTTACTTTCTTCAATTTTTAAGATGAATTGTGAGTAGTTCTTGTACTTTTGTTAAAGGATACTTGAATCCTTAACTCTTATTGTAGTGACTCAGTTGTGTTTCCATTTAATATAAGTTTATTATTTCTTAGTTGTGTGCAACTTCGTATCTAAAGATTGTGTTGAGATCAAATGTTAACTTATTTGATTAATAATTGGTATTTGATTTATATATGATATGTGATATGCATGCTCTTGGTTTAGTTCATTAGTATTTATGCATGATTATATTTTGAATTAGGTGTAATTATGTGTTAATTCAGATGAACTAAAATTAAGAATAGCTGAACTAAGAATAGATTAAAGTTAAGTTTGCTTGAAAAAGAGTTTAATGGATGCCTAGGAGTTTAAAATCAGATTCTAATGCTTTTTGTTAAATCATTTTGAACAAAAAATTTTAATATATAGATTGATAGTTTGAATAAGCTATCTAGCCTTATTTCACTAAATTTACATAATCACTTGTATTTCTTTTAGTTGAGTTATTGCAATATTGGTTAAGGTGGATAATCCTTTAGCAGAAGTTGTTTTTAATATTGATATTTCACCAATTTACATTAATTGCTTTGCTTTGTTCAGAATTCTCTGTTTAAATCTTTGCTTTGTTTGTTTTTGCTAGTTACTGTTTTTAGTTCATAATTCTTCATTAGCACACAACTTGGGATTTCCTTTACCTTTGACAGACAGTATTTATTTTAAAATCTAAAACAAGTTACATTTACACATTTTTCTTAAGGTACGATATTCAGGGTCTTAATCTATATTTTCCTTTATTACTAGCCAATCTAGTACACTTGCTAGACACTGGTTAGGTTCAATGAATAAAATTGATGTGATTACAATGATTTTATATATCAAAATGTTGTTATATGAGAAACAGATGAAAATGATGTGTATGATGTGAAATTAAATGGATGCAAAATGTCAAAAAGTGAGAAAATGTGTTAACTATGCATGTTTTAGGTGAATAATTGTAAGGATCCTAAATAGGCTCGAGTAGAATTCAAGGGCAATTATACATTATTTAAGTCTAATTAAGCATTATTGGATGAATTATTAGTAATTATGATCTAATGAATTCATGGTCTTATGTGATAGAGTATATAATAGTCAATTGATATTATAGTGTATAGTGTGTGTAATTGGAGCAAAAATATAGTTACGATATTTTTTAGGGCATAAATGTTATTAAGTTATCATTAATTATGTGATAAATGTGTGAATTATATGGTATGAATTTTATAAGGGCATAATTAAATTATTATTGTTGGTTTAATAATATTCAAGGGTGCAATTGAAGTATAAAGTATTAGTTTAGGGGTCAATTTGTAAATTCGGCATCTTAAGGGTTAAATGTGAATAAAAGAGAGATTTGAGAGGTTGATTTAAGAGAAAGAATAATTGGATAGACCAATTTATAACATGCAAGAAGATGAGAGGCAAAGGTGTAACATGCAAGAAATTGAGAGAAGTTAGTGGAACATGCAAAATTTTAAGGGACCAAGAAAGAAATTTACCTTGCCACTATATATATATATTATAATTCACAAGAAAGGGAGAGAAGTGGAGGGGGACGGCATTCTAAAGAGAGAGTTATAGAAATTTATTCTTCTTCTCATCTCTTATATTCTATAGTTAATCTTTCTCTAAGAAAAATCTTTGAAGAGAAATTCATGCATGTTTAATTAATCAAGAGAAGTTAGTATGTATCATTAAGTTAAGCTTATTAATCAATTATTCTTCTTCATCATCTTCTTCTTTTGGTTGATAGTAGATTGAGTTAAATGCTGGAAGTTTGTGTTAATGGATGAAATTATTGTGAAAGGAAAAGAAGGAGAAAATAAGGATCTTGAAAGAAAAAGATAGTGAGAGAAAAAGGAGAATTTTGAAGAAGATTTGAGTTGCATGTCCAGGTTTGGGAACTATTATTTCTTGAATGCATTAATACGTTTTTTGATTATGGATTTTATAAGTATATTGACTTGAATTAAGATATTTGGCATTAATGTGAAAGTGTTGTCTTGATTTTGGATTAACCTTCAATGACTATTTTGATCATAAGTTGAGTTTGTGAACCCCAAATTTGATTATTCTAGTTGGGATAGAACCAGGACCTCTGTGCCTACAAATGTTATAAAAATAACAATAATGAAATTTTGCATTTAAGGTCCTAAAAAATGCCCAAAATAGTAGCCCTTTGGCTTTTTGAGGGTCATTGGAGCAGTAGGTGTTTCTTATGTTATAACTCCTAGGATATACATCAAAATGACTTGAAATTTTTATAGTATATAGTTAAGATCTTAAGTATCAATTGTTAAGAGGAAAAGTTTCCTGAAAAATGTCATTTTCCATGTGAAAAATATTATACAAAAATCGGACAATGAGCAGTAGAGAATGAGTATGTTTAGCATCAAGGAACAATTGCAAATACATTGTTAATCACTTAAGGACTCAATTAAAAAGTTCTCAATCAACAAGCTTACTAGGATGAGCATGTTAATGGATAATTATAATATCTATAAAGTAGGAACTAAGGGTTTTTAGATTAATTGAACTTTATAATTTAATCTATAGTATGGCATAGATATGTACATAAATAAAAGTATATAATTGAGCTTAATGATTATTAATAGCTTGTCATTATATGAGAGTATTTATTTGTTGATGTCTTTATGTATCAAATTAGAGTCTAATGTCACAGCATTAAGTATATACAAATAAGTGCCATTAAATGATTTAGAGTTTAAATTGCTTGACAATGTATAGAAATTATAGATAGCATAAATAATATACAGTATTTAGGAGTGCAATATAGTAAAATTGATTTCATAATAAAAAGAGATGATGAGGTATATATAAGATAAGTTGATATTAATAATAGATTATGTTTTCATTGGCTTAGAGTTATGTGAAAAAGTAGAAACAATATAATTGCCTTCATAAAAAGAAAATATAATAGCCAGAGTCATAGTGTATCAACTTTGATAATATTAAAAGCAATTTATTTTGTAATTGTATTTTATCGATATTGAAGCCTTTATAGCTACCTCACCTGAATACTATTGCCATACTATGACTGGAGTTGGAATAAACATAATTGTGTGCTTAACACCTATTATACCATGAGTTTATCTACAACTTAAATTTAATGTAATTGCAAGTGTCTATTAAAGAAACATCCATACAAGCTAATTATGGAACAGTTTGTGGTAAAAATGAGATATCTTTGTGTACAATGGTCAGAATGATATGAGATTTATTCATATGCATAATAGACTCCTAAATTCACATTTTTTATGTAGGAAGTATGAATTAAAATCGTATGCAAGCATGTCAAATATTGACTTGAAATTCGTAGGGACTGGATGTACTGTTAGGAAATAGACCTTAGTACATTAGGCATAACTTTTGGTAGAGTTTTTAAAATGCTACAAAGTAAAATTTTGGTAAAACTAGAGACATGGAAGTATAACTTTTATGAAGAAATATTGGTCTAATTCCTTCTTAATTTTATTCTATGAATTTTTATAAATGGTAACAAACACTGTTTTGGTTCTATGAATAGCCTATAGTTTTTCTCATATATCTCGATCTATAGATAAGATATTAAGGTGAATTTTGATGATTTGGAAACTAGACACAAATGTAAATAAGATTGTAGAAGGTCATTTAGACTAAAAATGACGTTTTCAAAATCATAAGTGGCTCACAAGTTGGGCCCAGAATGCTGCCCCTATGAAGATTTGTATAGGCAAAATTTTAATTTGTTTTCTATATTTGATTTAAATATAGTTATGTTAAATATGTGTTTATATGATAACACATTGGATTGGATATAGAATGTGATATGATTATTGATAAAAGTCCCTAAATATATATACATATATACATGTTCACATATGTATTTAAGTAAAGATTGCTGACAATTATATCAAATATGCATATGTGATCGAAATTAAATACTTGCTTGTTATATGCAAAATCATTTATATGTATGTACTCCTATGAAGAGTAAATGTGTATTTCAACATGTACTTATACTTGAAATAAAGAAATACATTAGTATGATCATGTTCACATATAGTGCCTTATTGATAACATGTTAAAGTACATAATGTGATGACACATGCTTAATAGTAAGTACTTGTCTTGTTATATGCCTATATGAATACATGTGTATATATATATGCTTGTGATGATGAATCTTTTTACATGATCACATCCATATGATGTGTTATAGTGCAAAGTTCTTATAACAAGGCACATTTTATGATGAGCACTTGAACAGGTACGACACATTACATGATTGTCATAGTATGATCATGTTAATATGTGAAATCTGATGATAGCATGATTAATAAAGTATGTGAAGCATTATAGGAACCTTGCATACATAATTATCCCATGGCAATAATATGTCTATTTTATGGTTATACATGTGTAAATTGACTAGTTGAGTACAAGCATGATATATGAAAAGAAATTAAATAAAGTATTGCCTGCAATTAGAGTTCAATTGTGGATAGATAGATGCCTATAGGGATGTTGCAGCTGCCATCATTGACCTTTTTGGGTCTAAAGTACAATTGATCCTATTGGATCATGCACAACCCTATTTGGGTTGTTAATTGACCCCGTTTGGGTCCATTTGACCTGTCCACCGTACAGTCGACCCCATTTGGGTCTATAGTTTTGATATCTTTGGATATCCACCATTTGATACCCTCGAGTATCCACCAATTTCGTTATCCTCCTTTTGAACTTAGGCAGGCTAAACTATAAGTACAGTACAGATATTAAAGTATAAAGTACAAAGCAAGCATCATATAAGAGTTAAGGATATTGCTTGATTACATGTCTGACATGATTTGCTTGTATTGTTTCATAAGTTTAAATAAATAGAGGTTACCAAGTAACACATGATATGTATGCTATTTATAGTTGGTTCCAAATGTTTGAAATTACTTAAATAAGTTAAATGCATGAAGAATTCTCAGTCAATATACAATACAAGCATGCTAAGTTAATTGTTAAGCTTTTCAAATGCTTTTATTGTTTACTACGTGAAGTTGTTAGATTTGTCAAGATTTTCTAATCCATTGATTACATGTTATATATATATATATATATAAAGTGTGTTGAGTGTGATTACTGATGAAGCAATAGTAATATCAAAATGCTTTAAAAGTTGAAAAATATACAAGGTAAAGATATAATAGTTTAATAAAAATAGTAAGTATTCAAATGAATGAGAATGCATCTTATACATGGAATATATTATACGTATGTATAGGAATATAATTTATCTAAATATAGTACCATGTTTCTAAGATAGTTATGCATATCAAAGTGATCACTAAAATCAAAATGTGGGAACTCATAAAGTATAGATGAAGTATATATAAATATTTGTAAATAAGTTATAGAAATATGGCATAGTCATTAAAATGTTTTGCAATTGATATTAATACATGAATAATATAGTCATCAATGTTTGACAACTAATAATTCAAAGCAATTGGTCAAGGGTAACATATAGAAATCCAGAAAGTAAGCTTGATGTATAAGATTCAAAGTAATGAATGAATAATGATAAAGATAATAAATTGATAAGCAAAGGAAGTATTAATAGGTATTGGTATTGGTTATAAGTATTATCATACCCTAATACCGACTTCCATCCAAAACATCTATCATGCCTTCGACACCCATAACTCACAACAATCATTCATCAACATATCATCATATACATATATGGTGTGTGCATACCTCAAAAATTAAAGTGAAAAGTCATGCAAAATAGTCATATGTGGCAATCATACATTAGCCACCACAACCTACATGGATGGAAAGCAACCGTGCTAAGCTATAAAGCTTAGCGGGGAGATAATATACAAAAATAATAATAATATGGTCACCTAATAGCTTCATCCGAATATCAATATCTTCATACAACATCTCAATAAGAACATCAACATACTTGTATCATGAGTTCTTCTCAAACAGACAATATAGCCAAGGGAACGAAGATAAAACATGGTAATCAATCATTCACATGCTTACATTATATAGATGAAGAAATTGATACATGTATTTCTTATTTTGACAATTCTCTTAAACATAATAGCCTGCCTAAGTACTAGTTTAAAAGGGGTGGATAATGTGAGCAATGGATACCCGAAGGTATCAAATAATGGATATCTCGCAGATATCAAACAATGGACCCAAGGGGTCGAACTATGGTTCCATCAAAGGAATGAACAATGGACCCAAACGGGGTCAACTATGGCAGCTGCAACTATATTCCTTTAGGCATGCCTATCTAATCTACAACTGAACTAAGACCCACAGGCTTAAGCACTTATTCGAAAGATTATTTGATTCATCATATTCCTTCTTATATATTGCAATATTTCTCAAATCATAATTCACATCCGAATTTACATTTCATACACATGTGATGGTACCAATATTTGTTACCTCAACTCATAACTCATATACCACATATTCCATTCCATTTAAGGATAATTCTCATCATACTTCGCATAAACATACATATTTTCATAGTAATTTCATGCCATCATAACATTATTATCATTACGATCACATATTGAAGTAAGTTTTAATTAACACTACTTGGTAACCTTACCATGATCACCTTACCTTAATCGCTATGGCTTAACAATAAGAGCATAGCATAAAACAATCACATATTACCTTCAAAGTGTTAATTATCTTTATAAAGAGTGTTGGCTTAATTAATCTTCATGTGAAAATGTTTTCTTACATGATTCAATTAAATATGCCAAACAAATAAATGAAGAGTAATGAAATGATCTAAATAGTATTTTCCTTCATTATGGTTTGATTGAAAATGGAATACAAGAAATGTTTTGACTCGTGAGGATATGTGGAACTCTTGAAGGGAGGATGTCACGACTCATGAAGAGGTTTACAAGTCGGTAGCCAAGGGAGAACTTCACAAGTCATGAAGGATTTCACGAGTGATGCAGAGGCAACAAGTGCACGACTCGTGAAGATCCTTACAACTTGGCAGCAAGACCTTTTCGAGTCGTGAAGGACTTCACGAGTGATGCAGAGGCAACAGGTGCACCTCACGACTCGATAGCCAAGGGAGAGCATTCATGAGTCATAAAGAGGTTCACAAGTGATGCACAAACAGAAGGTGCATGTCTCGTAAAGATCCTCACGACTCGACAATGACGAATACCCCTTGGCCACACCAGAAAACACAAAATACAAACGATCTAATAAGCCAACAATCTTTCAAAACACATCATAAAAGAAGTAATCATTCACTACTCAACTCAAACTCCTGGTTAATGAGTCCAATATAATCTAACCCTAACCCTAGTTTTTTAGGATTCACAACCCAACAGTATCCCGTACCTGAGCACCATGATTTTTCCTCACTCCTTCACGATCTCCTTGCCCTTGCCCTTGCTTGACTCTACTAAAACAAATCACAAAAAAAATACTAAATTTTCCTTCTTGCTTCATAAAATCTTTCATTAAATAAAGGAGATAGGAGGGAGAAATTCTTCTTACCAAAACCTTAATTTCTAACCCAAAGAGAAAAAAAAATGAGAGAAAGAGAGATAAAGAGAGATATGGTTTTCCCTTGACACTGACAGTGATATTAATCACTAGAGTCATATGGGAAGACCATCAATTTACTCTTTTAACCTCCATTCTCCATTTCCTTCTCCAAAATAACCCCTCCATCCTTTATTTACAAATTCTCCTAGAATTACCATATTGCCCTTCAATAAGTTTTATTCCAATATGGCTATAACCATAAAAAAAATTAATTACACACATAGCATCAAATGATTAAACATATTCCCTACTAGGGTCAAGATTAGGCCCTCACAATTCTTCCCCTCTTAAAAGAATTTCATCCTCGAAATTAATACCTAAATTAAACAAGTAAGGATATTGAGCCCTCATCACGGCTTTTAGTTCCCAAGTTACTTCTTGAATGTTATGATGTTGCCAAAGTACCTTGACAAGAGGAACTTGCTTATTCCGTAACTGCCTAATTTCCCTAGCCAGAATCTCTTTAGGTTCTTCATCGTAGGTAAAATATGTCTGAACTTGAATGTCTTATACTTGCGGTACATGGGATTCATCTGAACGGTATCTTCGAAGCATAGAAACATGAAATATGTTATACAGCTTTGATAATTCCATAGGAAGTGCTAATCTATATGTCACTGGTCCAACCCTTTGTAGAACTTCATAAGGACCAATGAATCTTGGAGTTAACTTTCCTTTCTTTTCAAACCTCAAAACCTTTCTCCAGGGTGAAAGTTTTATAAATACCTTATCCCCAACTTGATACTCAACATCTATTCTCTTCAAATCTGTATAGGATCTTTGCCTGTCACTTGCATCTTTTAATCTCTGCTTAATAACTTAAACATTTTCTTCAGTGTCTCTAACTAGATCTAGCCCAATTATCTTGCGTTCAGCTAACTCAGTCCAACATACCGAAGTTCTGTAACTTCGACCATACAAGGCTTTATAAGGAGCCATGCCTAGACAAGTCTGATAACTATTATTATAGGCAAACTCCATTAAGGCTAGGTATTTGTCCCAACTACCAGAAAAATTCAAAACACAACCCCTTAGCATATCTTCCAAGATTTTTATCACCCTTTCTTATTTTCCATCTGTCTGAGGATGAAAAGTTATACTGAATTTTAATCGTGTTCTCATAGACTTCTGTAAACTTCGCCAGAATCTAGATGTGAATCGGGGATCTCGATCCGATATTATAGATACCGAAATACCATGAAGTCGAACGACCTCATTTATATACAATTCTGCCAACTGATCCATGGAATAATCTATTCTAACCAGCAGGAAATGAGCTGACTTGGTTAACTTATCCACAATTACCCTCACTGTATTACGTTTTCTTTGTGTAGAAGGTAGTCCGGTGACAAAATCCATAGTGATATCTTCCCACTTTCACTGAGGAATTGGAATGGGATGTAACAATCAAGAAGGAAGTTGATACACCACTTTCACTTGATGACAAGTTAAGCACTTAGAGACATAATCGACCACATTTTTCTTCATACCCGACCACCAATAACATCATTTAAGATCCTGATACATCTTATTCCCCCCGGGATGCATAGTGAATACTGTGTTGTGAGCTTCGTGCAATAAGGTTCTTTTTAATTCTCTATCATCTGGTACACACAATCTATCCTTGAAGTACAAACCTCCATTTTATTTGATTGAATATTCAGAGTGTTTCCCATTATGCATAGATCGCATAACTCACTATAATTTCTTATCATTTTTCTGTGCATCGATCACCGCTTGTCTTACACATGGCTTAGCTCTTAATTAGGCAATTAGAGCACTATCTGAAGTAAACCTCCATCTACCCCGTTGTAACACAATCGATGCCATCACTCTTCTACTTAAAGCATCCGCTATGACATTAGCCTTACCTGAATGGTAGTCCACTATACAAGCATAGTCTTTAAACAATTCAAGCCATCTCTGTTGTCTTAAGTTGAGTTCCTTTTGAGTAAGTAGATACTTAAGGCTTTTATGGTTTGTGTATATCCTACATCTTTCACTGTATAAGTAGTAGTGCAAAATCTTTAAGGCAAAAACTACTGCTGCCAATTCTAAATCATGTGTGGGATAATTTTGTTCATACGGTTTAAGTTAACGACACGCATAAGCCACCACTCTACCCTCTTGCATTAAAACATAACCCAACCTAACTCTAGAGGCATCACTGTACATAGCATACTCCTTTCCAGATACCGGTTGTGTCAAGATCAGAGCTTTGGTTAGCATGCTCTTTATTTGATCAAAACTTGTCTCACATTAGGTGGTCCATTCAAATTTGATGTTCTTCCTTAATAGCTTAGTAAGTGGAGATGCCATCACTGAAAACCCTTTCACAAAGCGACGATAGTATCCAGCCAATCCTAAGAAAATCCTTACCTTAAATGAACTTCGAGGCGATCTCCAATTGATAATAGCCTTAATTTTTGATGGGCCAACTCTAATACCTTTTGAAGATACCACATGGCCAAGGAAGGAAATCTCTGTCAACCAAAACTCACACTTGCTTAATTTTGCAAACAATCGATTCTCCCTTAAGGTCTGTAGCATAATTCTCAAATGCTCAGCATGCTCTTCTTTATTTTTATAATAGACCAAAATATCATTAATAAAAGCCACTACAAACTGGTCCAAATATGGTCTAAACACCCGGTTCATTAAATCCATAAATGTGACTGGTGTATTTGGTAACCCAAATGGTATTACTAGAAAATCATAATTTCCATATTTGGTTCTAAATGCTGTCTTTGAAACATTCACCTCCCTAACTCAGAGTTGGTAATACCCCGATCGTAGCTCAATCCTTGAAAACACTCATGCCCCTTTCAACTGATCAAATAAATCCTTAATTCGGGGTAATGGATATTTATTTTTCACTGTTACTTTATTTAACTGCCGATAGTCAATGAACATCCTCATAGAACCATCCTTCTTCTTAACAATAGGATAGGTGAACCCCATGGAGATACACTAAGCCTGATAAAACCCTTGTTAAGCAGTTCTTGCAATTGTATCTTCAACTCTTTCAATTCCTTTGGAGCCATTTGGTATGGGGGCTTTTAAACTGGGTGTTGTGCTAGGCAAAACCTCAATAGATAATTCTACTTCCCTGGCAGGGGGAAGACCAGGTAAGTCTTTAGGAAACACATCTAAAAATTCATTCACTACTGGTATATTTTGGAGCTTAACCGTGTCCCTTCTTGAATTAAGAACTAGGGCTAAAAATGCTTCATACCCCTTCCTCAAAAATCATCTAGCTTGAATGGCGGATATTACATTGGTCAAAGGTTGCATCGAAATTCCTACCACTATTACCTCATTACCATCTTTATCACTAAGAGTTACGGTCTTAGCCCCACAATTCACCAATGCATGATGCTTAGACAACCATTCCATGCCTAAAATAATGTCAAATTCTCGAAAAGGTAGTTCGATAAGATTAGCTAAAAATTCTCTTCCTTGTATCAAGATGGGACAATCAGGGAACATTTTATTCACACATACATTGTGCCCTAATGGGCTAGTTACACAGATATCATATTCCAGTTGACGCACCTTAGACACATCCCCACTCATACTTTCAAAGGAAACATATGAATGAGTAGATCTGGATCAATAAATGCATGAATATTAGAATCATAAAGTGAGAAAATACCAGTTATTACTTCTGGAGCATCTTGATCCTCTCGCGCCTTTATGGCATAAGCCCGCCATGGGAAAGCTGGTGCAGTCGATCTATCCACTGAATCGGATACATTATGAGAGTGGGATCCATGGCGACCAAAACCACCTCGCCCCTACCTCTGTTTCCTGCTCTTGCAGCCGAGAACGTATTTGAAGCTTCTCTACTACCTTGCTATGTTGAGTTTTGTGCCCCACTTGGAGGGGTAATTACCTATATAGTGGTCAATAGCACCACAATTATAGCATGCTCCTAATTCTTTCCTGCATGGAGCCCAATGTCACCTGGAACAATGAGGACACTCAGGTGGATGACCCCCTTTCTGTTTTGATGGGGCATGCAGGCTTGGCTTGACTACTGCTGTAGATCCTTGTCCTTTCATCTAGTTAGTAGGGTGATAATTTCCCCCTGCCTATTGGGAATTTTATGCTCCTTTAGACCCTTTTTCAGTGGACCATCCACCCTTAGCCCTGCTCCCTTTTCGCTCTTTCTCTCTGTTAGCTGACTCATGCTTCTCCACCTTCATAGCAGCCATCACTAGCTTGTGAAAGTTCACATTTTGAAGAGATGCAGCCCCCATCAATTTCTCCCTAATCTGGTGATTCAGTCCATCCTCAAATTGTCAACTCTTGAAGGTATCGATTAACATCTCTTTGGGAACATATTTGCACAATCGGCTGAATTCCTTCTCAAACTCTGCTACAGACATAACCCTCTGCTTCAAGGTCAAGAACTATCTTAGCTTTTCCTCTTCATAAGCCTCAAAAATGTATTTCTTTTTAAATTTAGTTTCAAAGAATTCCCAAGTAAGAGGAGCCGCTAATTGATGTTGTTCGAGTACTAACTTCCACCAATCGTACGCTGGTCCTTGAAGTAATGATACAGCACATGATACCTTATAATGAGTAAGGCATTGGATATCATCTAGAATCCTCTCCAGCTTTTCTAACCAGAATTCAGCTTCCTCTAATTGCTCTAAGGTGGTACTTGAAAAATCTTCCCCACTATACTTTCTGACCTCAGAAATTAGGGCCTTAGGTTCCGTCATCCTTTGTGCCATATCTTGAGAAATTTTTACCAATGCCACTTCAAGCATAGTAGCAAGGATCTTATTCTGATTTGTTGATAGAGATCTCATATTAGAGGGACCCATTGCAGCTGGTAAATTACTTTTCGCTAATTCCTCGATAGCATCCCTAGAATCATCCATCTTCGATCTATATGAAAACAAGGACTAACTGCATTAGGCCAACAAGACACAATACTATACCTAAGATTTCTATACTTCTATTGCCTAGAAAAGGCTAAACCTGGGGGCTCTGATACCACTAATTATCATACCCTAATACCGACTTCCATCCAAAACATCTATCATGCCTTCGACACCCATAACTCACAACAATCATTCATCAACATATCATCATATACATATATGGTGCATGCATACCTCAAAAACTAAACTGGAAAGTCATGCAAAACAGTCATATATGGCAATCATACATTAGCCACCACAATCTGGAAGGACAAGCAAGCAAGGTAATTTAAGTTAAATTTTATAGTCCTCCATATTACATTTTCCCCCACTGAATCATGGAAAAATATAAGAATAGACAAAAAGGGAATTTCCACAAAATATCCTACATCTAAAAGTCTAAACCGACTCTTATTGGCCAACCGATACAGAATCAAGTCCCTGTACAACCCCCAGTCAACCTACATGGATGTAAAGCAACCGTGCTAAGCTATAAAGCTTAGCGGGGAGATAACATACAAAAATAATAATAATATGGTCACCTAATAGCTTCATCTAAATATCAATATCTTCATACATCTCAATAAGAACATCAAAATACTTGTATCATGAGTTCATCTCAAACAGACAATATAGCCAAGGGAATGAAGATAAAACATGGTAATCACTAATTCACATGCTTACATTATATAAATGAAGAAATTAATACATGTATTTCTTATTTTGACAATTCTCTTAAACTTAATAGCCTGTCTAAGTACTAGTTCAAAAGGGGTGGATAACGGGAGCGATGGATACCCGAAGGTATTAAATAATGGATATCTCACGGATATCAAACAATGGACCTAAGGGGTCGAACTATGGTTCCATCAAAGAAACAAACAATGGACCCAAATGGGGTTAACTATGGCAGCTGTAACAATATCCCTTAAGGCATGCCTATCTAATCCATAACTGAACTAAGACCCATAGGCTTAAGCACTTATTCGAAAGATTATTTGATTCATCATATTCCTTCTTATGCATTACAATATTTCTCAAATCATAATTCACATCCGAATTTACATTTCATACACATATGATGGTACCAATATTTGTTACCTCAACTTATAACTCATATACCACATATTCCATTTCATTTAACAATTCTCATCATACTTCACATAAACATACATATTTTCATAGTAATTTTATGCCATTATAACATTACTATCATTACGATCACATATCGAAGTAAGTTGTAATTAACACTACTTGATAACCTTACCATGATCACCTTACCTTAATCGTTATGGCTTGACAATAAGAGCATAGCATAAAATAATCACATATTACCTTAAAAGGGTTAATTATCTTTATAAAGAGTGTTATCTTAATTAATCTTCATGTGAAAATGTTTTGTTAGATGATTCAATTAAATACGCCAAACAAAGAAGTGAAGAGTAATGAAATGATCTAAATAGTATTTCCCTTCATTAAGGTTTGATTGAAAATGGAATAAAACAAATATTTTGACTCGTGAGGATATGTGGGACTCATGAAAGGAGGATGTCACGACTCGTGAAGAGGTTCATGAGTTGACAGCCAAGGGATAACTTCACGAGTCGTGAAGGATTTCACGAGTGATGCAGAGGCAACAGGTGTATGACTCATGAAGATCCTCATGACTCAGTAGCAAGACCTTCACGAGTCGTGAAGGACTTCACGAGTGATGCTGAGGTAACAGGTGCACGACTCATGAAGATCCTCATGACTCGACAGCCAAGGAAAAGCATTCATGAGTCATGAAGAGGTTCACGAGTGATGCACAGATAAAAGGTGCACGACTCGTAAAGATCCTCATGACTCGGCAATGACGAATACCCCTTGGCCACACCAAAAAACACAAAATACAAACAATCTAATAAGCCAACAATCTTTCAAAACACATCTTAAAGGAAGCAATCATTTATGACTCAAATCAAACTTCTAGTTAACGAGTCCAATATAATCTAACCCTAACCCTAGTTTTTAAGGATTCACAACCCAACATTATCCCGTACCTGAACACCGTGATTTTTCCTCACTCCTTCACGATCTCCTTGCCCTTGCTTGACTCTGCTAGAACAAATCACAAACAAAATACTAAATTTTCCTTCTTGCTTCATAAAATCTTTCATTAAATAAAGGAGATAGGAGGGATAAATTCTTCTTACCAAAACCTTAATTTCTAACCCATAGAGAAAAAAATGAGAGATAAAGAGATAAAGAGAGAGATGGTTTTCCCTTGACACTAACATTGATATTAATCTGGAGTCACGTGGGAAGACCATCAATTTACTCTTTTAACCTCCATTCTCCATTTCCTTCTCCAAAATAACCCCTCCATCCTTTATTTACAAATTCTCCTGGAATTACAATATTGCCCTTCAATAAGTTTTATTCCAATATGGCTATAACCATAAAAAAAAATTAATTGCACACATAGCATCAAATGATTAAACATATTCCCTACTAGGGTCAAGATTAGGCCCTCACAAGTATAGCAAAAGAAAATATAATTATGGGAGATTATTGTGAATATTATTTATAATGATTGGTTTATTTGCTTCAAGATGTGTATATATAGTTTTTCATCTTGACAACCTTTAAAAGGGGTCGTCCACATGTTTTTGCTCCCCACTAAGATTTATAGCTTATCACGGGTGTTTCATCTGTGTAGGTTGCAAGTAAGGATTTTTTCCTGGGATGATATCTGCAGCGGAATAGCCAACACAAGAGAGAGATTGAAAGTATAGTCTACTGTTGAATGCATTTTGATTACAAGATTCTTATTTACTTTGACAAGGATGTGATGTACAGATGATTAATAGATGTAAATATTGTATTGTGTAAAAATACTCTTAAGTATGCAGTAAAGTGTTAATAGTATAGTTTATATGTCGAATTTATGTTTGAAAAAAAATATATTTCGAGCATTAAACCTGGCAAGCATGCTTAATGATACAGGATATAGTGTTTACAACTTTGTAGGGGATAAGGGTGTTACAATTAGTGGTATCAGAGCTTTGGTTTAGCTGTTTTTGGGCTATAAGTGTTTAGAGTTTTTATCATAGGAAGCTTTAGGAGTGTTGGCCAATGCGGAAATCCTAGTCTTGATATGGTTAGATTGAAGTGTGATGATTTGATAAAATCTGATAAACAGGATATAAGGATAGTTATATGTGGGCAAAGATATATGATTGAAGTTTCAGAAATGGATTATGCGTATAATAGTACTTTCTTGGGATCTTAATTTTGGATTGAGTAGTACATAATATGTGCATATGAAAATATACAGGATTATGAAATAGGTGTGTTAATAAAATAAGTAGTGATTATTTAATTATGATACATGAGATGGAGTTTTGTTTAGTTGATAAAAATATCTATAGTTAAAGGTTCTGAGATATCAAGTTGAGGAGTGATGATAATGCTCTATATGCCTGTTAGTTTTTCCTTATCGAGTACAGGCAATTGATGGAACATTATATAAGGGATGGGGCAAAAACATATACAGCACCTAAGAAAATGCATTTGCATCTTACTGCATACACGAAAGCATCATTCACACATAACATAGCATCAAGCATCATATTACATATACATGCCCCAACTGATAAAGGAAATTGACAGGATATATGTTGAGTATAGTAATGATGTAATTGTAGGATAATATCACTCCTTATGGAGATGGAGTTATAAGAAAAGAGAATTAAGTCAAAGTAAGCATTAAGGAAAAAGTTATCAAGATAGTACGGAATGAAAGTTTATAGTGCTAAACATAAAAGTCTAAGAATTGATAGTGATACATTTGAGCAAAGGATACAGGTGTGAATTTCAAGGACGAAATTCTTTAAGGGGGAGAGATTTGTAAGGACCCTAAATAGGCCCTAGTAGAATTCAAGGGTAATTATATATTATTTAAGTCTAATTAAGCATTATTGGATGAATTATTAGTAGTTATGATCTAATGAATTCATGGTCTTGTATGATAGAGTATATAATAGTCAATTGATATTATAGTGTATAGTGTGTGTAATTGGAGCAAAAATATAGTTAAGATATTGTTTAGGGCATAAATGTTATTAAGTTATCATTAATTATGTGATAAATGTTTTAATTATATGGTATGAATTTTATAAGGGCATAACTAAATTATTATTGTTGGCATAATAATATTCAAGGGTGTAATTGAAGTATAAAGTATTAGTTTTGGGGGTCAATTTAAAAATTCGGCATCTTAAGGGTCAAATTTGAATAAAAGAGAGATTTGAGAGGTTGATTTAAGAGAAAGAATAATTGGATAAGCCAATTCATAACATGCAAGAAGATGAGAGGCAAAGGTGTAACATGAAAGAAATTGAGAGAAGTTAGTGGAACATGCAAAATTTTGAGGGACCAAGAAAGAAATTTGCCTTGCCACTATATATATATTATAATATACAAGAAAGGGAGAGAAGTGGAGGGGGACGGTATTCTAAAGAGAGAGTTATAGAAATTTATTCTTCTTCTCATCTCTTATATTCTATAGTTAATCTTTCTCTAAGAAAAATCTTTGAAGAGAAATTCATGCATGTTTAATTAATCAAGTGAAGTTAGTATGTATCATTAACTTAAGCTTATTAATTAGTAATTCTTCTTCTTCATCGTCTTGCTTTGGCTGATAGTAGATTGAGTTAAATGCTGGAAGTTTGCGTTAATGGATGAAATTGTTGTGAAAGGAAAAGAAGGAGAAAATTAGGATCTTGAAAAAAGAAGATAGTGAGAGAAAAAGGAGAATTTTGAAGAAGATTTGAGTTGCATGTCCAGGTTTGGGAACTATTATTTCTTGCATGCATTAATACTTGTGTTGATTATGGATTTTATAAGATATTAGGCATTCATGTAAAAGTGTTGTCCTGAAATTCAAATTAACCTCCAATGACTATTTTGATCATAAGTTGAGTTTTTGAACTCAAAATTTGATGATTCTAGTTGGGATAGAACCGGGACTTCTGTGCCTACAAATGATAAATAAATAACAGTAGTGACATTTTGCCTTTAAAGCCCTCAAAAATGCATAAAACAGTAGCCCTTTTGCATTTGGCGGGTCATTGGAGTAGTAGGTGTTTCTTATGTTATAACTCCTAGGATATACATCAAAATGACTTGAAATTTTTATAGTATATAGTTAAGATCTTAAGTATCAATTGTTAAGTAGAAAATTTTCCTGAAAAATTTCGTTTTCCATGTGAAAAATATTTTGCAAAAATCGGACAGTGAGCATTAGAGAGTGAGTATGTTTAGCATGAAGGAACAATTGAAAATACATGGTTAATCAATTAAGGACTCAATTAACAAGTTCTCAATCAACAAGCTTACTAGGATGAGCATGTTAATGGATAATTATAATATCTATAAAGTAGGAACTAAGGGTTTTTAGATTAATTTAACTTAATAATTTAATCTATAGTATGGCATATATATGTACATAAATGAAAGTATATAATTGAGCTTAATGATTATTAATAGCTTGTCATTATATAAGAGTATTTATATGCTAATGTCTTTATGTATCAAATTAGAGTCTAATGTCATGGCATTAAGTATATACAGATAAGTGCCATTAAATGATTTAGAGTTTAAATTGATTGACAACGTATAGAAAATATAGATAGCATAAATAATATACAGTATTTAGGAGTGCAATATAGTAAAATTGATTTCATAATAAAGAGAGATGATGAGGTATGTATAAGATAAGTTGATATTAATAATAGATTATGTTTTTCATTGGCTTGGAGTTATGTGAAAAAGTAGAAACAATATAATTGCCTTCATAAAAAGAAAAGATAATAGCCATAGTCATAGTGTATCAACTTTGATAATATTGAAAGCAATTTATTTTGTAATTATATTTTATCGATATTGAAGCATCTATAGCTACCTCACCCGAATATTGTTGCCATACTATGACTGGGGTTGGAATAAACGTAATTGTGTGCTTAACTCCTATTATACCACGAGTTTATCTACAACTTAAATTTAATGTAATTGCAAGTGTCTGTTAAAGAAACATCTATACAAACTAATTATGGAATAGTTTATGGTAAAAATGAGATATCTTTGTGTACAATGGTCAGAATGATATGATATTAATTCCTATGCATAATAGACTCCTAAATTCACATTTTGCATGTAGGAAGTATGAATTAAAATCGTATGCAAGCATGTCAAATGTTGACTTCAAATTCGTAGGGACTGGATGTACTGTTAGGGAATAGACCTTAGTAAATTGGGCATAACTTTTGGTAGAGTTGTTAAAATGCTACAAAGTAAAATTCTGGTAAAACTGGAGACATGGAAGTATAACTTTTATGAAGAAATGTTGGCCTAATTCCTTCTTAATTTTATTCTATGATTTTTTATAAGTGGTAACAAACATTATTTTGGTTCTATGAATAGCCTATTATTTTTCTCATATATCTCAAGCTGTATATAAGATATTAAGGTGAATTTTGATTCTTTGGAAACTAGACACAAATAGGAATAAGATTGTAGATGGTCATTTAGCCTAAAAATGACGTTTTCAAAATCATAAGTGGCTATTTGGGTTGTTAGTTAACCCTGTTTGGGTCCATTTGATCGATCCACCATACAGTCGGCCCTATTTAGGTCTATAGTTTTGATATCTTCGGATATTCACCATTTGATACCCTCGAGTATCCATCGATCCCGTTATCCACCTTTTGAACTTAGGCAGGCTAAACTATAAGTACAGTACAGATATTAAAGTATAAAGTATAAATCAAGCATCATATAAGAGTTAAGGATATTGCTTGATTACATGTCTGACATGATTTGCTTGTATTGTTTCATAAGTTTAAATAAATAGACGTTACCAAGTAACACATAATATGTATGCTATTTATAGTTGGTTCCAAATGTTTGAAATTGCTTAAATGAGTTAAATACATGAAGAATTCTCAGGTAGTATACAATACAAGCATCTAAGTTAACTGTTAAGCTTTTCAAATGCTTTTATTGTTTACTACGTGAAGTTGTTAGATTTGTCAAGATTTTCTAATCCATTAATTACATGTTAAATAAATAAATATATATATATATATAAAGTGTGTTGAGTGTGATTACTGATGAAGCAATGGTAATAATGAAATGCTTTAAAAGTTGAAAAATATACAAGGTAAAGATATAATAGTTTAATAAAAATAGTAAGTATTCAAACAAATGAGAATACATCTTATACATGGAATATATTATACATATGTATAAGGAATATAATTTACTGAATACAGTACCATGTTTCTAAGATAGTTAAGTATATCAAAGTGATCACTAAAATCAAAATGTGGGAACTCATAAAGTATAGATGAAGTATATATAAATATTTATAAATTAGTGATAGAAATATGGCATAGTTATTAAAATGTTTGGCAATTGATATTAATACATGAATAATATAGTCATCAATGTTTGACAACTAATAATTCAAAGTAATTGGTCAAGAGTAACATATAAAAATCCAAAAAGTAAGCTTGATGTATAGGATTCAAAGTAATAAATGAATAATGATAAAGGTAATAAATTGATAAGCAAATGAAGTATCAATAGGTATTGCTATTGGTTATAAGTATAGCAAAAGAGAATATAATTATGGGAGATTATTGTGAATATTATTTATAATGATTAGTTTATTTGCTTTAAGATGTGTATATGGGTTTTCATCTTGACGACCTTTAAAAGGGGCCATCCACATGTTTTTGTTCCCTACTAAGCTTTATAGCTTAGCACGGGTGTTTCATCCGTGTGGGTTATAAGTAAGGATTTTTCCTTGGGATGATATCTGCAACGGGATAGCCAACACAAGAGAGAGAGAGATTGAAAGTATAGTCTATTGTTGAATGCATTTTGATTACAAAATTGTTATTTACTTTGACAAGGATGTGATGTACAGATGATTAATAGATTTAAATATTGTATTGTTTAAAAATACTCTTAAGTATGCAGTAAAGTATTAATAGTATAGTTTATATTCGGATTTATGTTTGAAAGAAAATATTTCGAGCATTAAACTGGCAAGCATTCTTAATGATACAGGATATAGTGTTTACAACTATGTAGGGGATAAGGGTATTATAATAATATTAAAATAGTTTTGCACTTAGTATACATAAGAGAAGCTAGACGTATAGGATACAATGGTTAGCCATAAGGACATTCACGGTGGTAACGAGTCATGAAGACTCACATGAGTGGATCAAAGGCAGTTCCACAACATAAATATGAGAAAAGATGACAGAAATGAGAAAAAGAGAAAGGATATATAGTATGATGCTAGTTGAGGCATTAGCCCTCCATCTATTCACCTCAACTTATTAAAGATTTCTGGGCCCATATCCCACGTGTCCAACTTAAGAGTTTCATTTGCTTTGGAAACCACTAGGGGTAACCCTGAAATAATAGTAATAATATGATGAAAATGAATGAAAATGGTAATCAATGGATAAAGATGGAGATTTAAGAATAAAATGGAAGAAATATTATAAAAATGGGTAATTAAGGGCAAAATGGTCAAAGGATGATGAAATTGTAGCTAGAAAGGGTAAAAATGAAATTAAGGATTAAATTCAGTAAACAGAGGGCAAAATCATAATTTAGTAAAAAAGTTGTGAAAATAAGGATAAGTTTGTAATTATGGCAAAAAAATGACTTTGAGGACTAAAGTGAAAGAAAATGTAATTTCGGGGTTAAAAATGTAAAAGTATAGTGAAATTTGCTTAAATAGGGAAAATTAGGGGAAAAACGATAATTATAGTAAAAATTGGGACATATATGTCATTTAGCAAAAAACGGGACTTAGATGTTATTTTGGTAAAAGATGGGATCTAGATGTCATATTGATAAAAAAGGAGACACAAATACCATTTTGATTAAAGTTAAAGACCTATATATATATATATATATAAAATTTTGATAAAAGATGAAAACATTAGGGAGTAAAAGTGAAATTTTACTTTAAATTAAGGACAATAGTAAAAATTAGTATTAAAATAAAAATTATTGCAAATAAAGTAATTTGTTAAGAAAGAATAGTAAAATTGAAAAATGATTAAGAGTAATTAAGAATTTAAATAAGATAAGATTTTATTTGGTAAATTAAATAAGGAAGTTAATTGTATTTGGATTCAAATTAATATGATTAGTATGTTTAAATTAAGATTAAATTTGTGAATTATAATGAAATTAGAATAAAATTAAGGAATTATGGTAAATAAAATAATTGATTAAAGAACAAATGGTAGGAAAGAATGGTTAAGTGATTGATAAGGACAATCATGTAATTAAGTGAGAAAATAGGGGCATAAATGTAAAGTAATGTTCAAAATAGAATAAAAAGGATGGAAATATATGAAAATGAAATCAATAAGGACCAAAAGGTAATTTACCCCTATGTAAAGAAATCTTAAGGACCAAGATGTAAATTAAAGGGTGAATGTAATAAATAATATAAAAGGGACCGAATGTAAAAATTTATGTAATAATGGATGAAAATAAGATAAAATAAAAGTATAAGGACTAAAAAGGGATTTCACCTAAATAATGGCAATAAAATGAGTAAAAGATAAAGATAGTAATAAGAGGAATCAAAAGGTAATTAAAAAATTAAGAATATAAATTCGAATTTATTAAGGCTGAGAATGACCAAAGAATAGAGTTATTAAAGACCAAATAGTAATTTCCCATTATGTGAAGATATTATGAGAATTAAAATGTAAATTGAGAAAAGAAAGTAAAATAAGAGACATAAAAGGGGTAATTTTGTAATTAATGGTGAAAAAAAATTGAAATTGTAAATAAGTGGATGTGAGTGACTTAGGTGTAAATAAAGAATAAAAGAATGATTAAAATGTAATTAAGAAGGTAAGGTACGATAAATATGGAATAGACTGTATAAAAATTAGTGTGGCTTAAATAGATTAATAAAAAAGAGAGTTAATGAAAGAAAGAAAAATATTATATAGGTTAAACAGTAATTTTTACAAATAACTAAAGAACACAATAGCCTAAATTAATAATTTGGAAATTAAATATGTAAATTTAATTTTAAGGGATGAGAAAATAAAAATAAATTCAAAGTTAAAAGCAAAAAAGGAAAACGTAGATAAAAATGAGCCATAAAGACTTAAGGTAAAAATAAATTATTATGTGTTCATTGTATATGAGTATTAAACTTTAAGACAAAAATTGAAAATTTATTAGTACATTAAAACACAAATGGTAATTTAAGAGTAAAGTAACAAATGAAAGAAAATGGTAAATTAGATATTAAATCAGGGGCCTAATTGTAAATTAGTATCAAAGAAGAGGTTTGAAAAATAAAAATAAGAACTAGTGTTCAAATATGAATTAAAGACTAAACGAAATCATAGCAAGGGTGTAAAACTAGAGAATTGAACTGGATTATTAATTTTTGAGACAAAACGCAAGAAATTGACCGTTGTGAGTAAAATAAGAAAATAAAGATTAAGGTAAAAGAGCCATAAACAAATCAAAATAAAACAATAATGATAATAATATAATCGAACGAGTATAAAGGAAAGTAAATTTGATATGGTAAACACTTTAAAGATAAAATGTTGATTTAACAAGGGGTGCAGTACAACAAGGACAGTAGTAAAACTGTGTAATGAGGATCAAGCCATATAATAAGTAAGGAAATGAAGTAATGAAATGGAAATCAGGATAGAAAAAGCATGAGACAAATTCTAGTCCAAGCACTAAATTTCGAAATAAGATATTGGAAATACATATGATATTAGAATAATTACATAAGGATTAAAAAGAATTTAAATGATATGTGTTAGGAACAAATGGGTAACCCAATACATGGAACTAAAATAAGAATAGCAAGTTGGTAATACATATCAATAATCAATAAATTGAATAGAGAAATAAAATGTGGGAAATAAGAAATAAAGATAATTGATTCAAACGTAATAGGACATTAGTTAAAATTTTGGATAAAAATGAAAAATTTTAAGTTTCCGTATACGTGGTTGTGAAATTTGTTAGTTGAATATCCACCACTATTCATTTTATGTTTAGCATGTAGCTATTTACTATGCATGGATACTTAAATGTTATAGCCAGGAATTCGAAGGGACAAGCACTTGACACAAATGGAGTCGTGCATCGAAGGGATAATTTTATATTTTATGTGTGGCATGTACAGGTAAAATTGGATTTTGTATGTATATTATACTAGAATATTGATTAAATTACGTTGTGATATTTATGGTATAAGAGTGTTATATTTTGTGGTATCAAAACAAGGTTTAGGCGGTCTTAAAATCGAAGTTGGATGAAATGATAAAATATACATGCCACAAGGACATTGATAGTTGAAGTGGTTAGGAAAGTAAAGCAATCTGTCTCTTCTAATGTAAGCTAAGGAATAAATGAAAATTACGTTAGAACAAGGAAATATAATAGAGTAGTAGTATTTTCAGCTATTTTGTGCGAATAAATTTTGAGAACAAAATTTTTATTACTGTGAGAGAATTATAATGGCCTAAAATTTTAATTTTTGTGAATAGTATTTTTCGGACCATGAATAGTGGCATTAAGCGGTATCGAGGTGAATAGTACCACCCGAAACCTGCAAAAACATTTTTACAATATTAAAAAGTATAATTTAAACCGAATCTAGTAGTATAATTTAATGTGAATTTAGGTTAGATAAACCCTCAAAATGGACAATGAAAAATTTTTCTGGATCATATTAGGGTTTGATCAAACTTTGACTGGCGTGAAATATTCCATAGACCTCCAAAAATTATTCTGTTTGCATGGACCTACTTAAAACAATTTCAATTAATATTCGAAAATAAAAAAATAATTTTTTTGATAACTTTGAATTTTATGATTTCAGGCCGGTAAATTGTTTCTAGGTTTAAAAATAATGATAGAGACCTTAGAAAAATTATCTGTACATATGAATTCACTTGAAAAATTATGCAAAATTATTTGGCAATAAAAAATTAATTTTATGCTGATTTCAAAAAATGAGTTTTCGGACCAATGAAAATTTACTAGACTGAAAAATAATGTCCAATTGACCCGAAAATATTTTTGTAGTCTAATAAATATTTTTCTAGTATCATCGGCCTATTTTTATGAGAAATTGAGCAAGAGAAGTGGTAGAAAAATAATTGGACCAAAATATTAATTGATTAGATTAATTGGGCCAATTGGTTGGATCCAAATTGGTTGGACCTGATTTAGCCCAATTAGGATGAGTATATAAGCTAAAAAAATCAAAATTCTCTAGCAATTTGTTCCATTATCTCCACCCTTCTTGCTATCCCATTCTTCCTCAAAATTTTTCATTTTTCATCTAATTCCATCAACCTAATTCCAACTAATTTTTCACCCTAAATAATTCTAAGACCCTAAATTTATCTCTAGCCATCTCTAGAGACTATTTTAAGTGGAGAAAGTGGATGGAATTGTGAAGAAAAGTTTTAGAGCAAAAATTCAAGTTAATTTAGTGAAATTTTAATGATTTTAATGGATTATTAGGTAGATTTTGACGTAAAAATTTATATTTTAGGTTTAATTTGAATTATAGATGAAGAAAATTGAGGAAAGGAGCTAGAGAGGAATTCGGCCAAGGTGAAATTTCAAGGAAAATCTAGTGGAATCAAGGAAAAAATGGAAGGAAAAAGTGAAAAAGGAAGAGAAATCATGGAGAGTGCTTGGAAAATAGGTAAGTGGATACCTAAACTAACTAATTTATATGTTTTAGGGCTTTAAGTGTAATTGATGTCTAAATTTAAATTAAAGGTAGATTAGTGAAACTAAATGTCAAATATAGAATTGGTATGAAGAATTGTATGAAAAAATGACTAAAAGCATGAAATGGGTTAGGAACCTATTATGTCCCTTAAAAATTAATAAAGTAATGTTAGCATTAATTCAAATTAATGGTAGATTAATGTAATTAGATAATAAATGATGAAATATAAGGTGTTTAATGCATGGAAGTATGACTAGAAATGATACAATAATTATGGAATCTATTATGTAAGTAAATAAAATTAAGGTTAAATATAGAATTAAATTGATTTAAGGTTAGAATCATGTTTAATATGTATGAAAAATATAGTAGAAATGTGTTTGATGAATTAAATAAATTTGTATGCATAGGACCTAATGGTGGCTGAATAGCAAAGTGTGGATATGTGGAAGTATAAGTGATGAAAATAATAAAATAATGCTAGATATATATAATTTAAAACTTAAGAACATGATGTGAGTGATAAATGGTATGAAAAGAATTATGAAAGGATATGTAACCTATATAGCCGAATGGTAATAGACAAAATTATGAGATAATAAATGTTGAAAGAAATAGAATGATGTCAAATGTATGTGATTTATACCTTGATAATATAGTAAGAATAATGTATGGAATCAAATGATACATGGATGGTATGATGTCTTATGTGGCCAAATGGTTCAATGAATAAAATTGATGTGATTGGCCTTCTATGTGGTCACATACATTTGAATTAAATAATAAATTTGGTAAACAGAAGGCAAAATCGTAATTTAGTAAAAAAGTTACAAAAATAGGGGTAAAATTATAATTATGGTAAAAGAATTGAATTTAATGACTAAAGTAAAATTAAGAAAATGTAATTTAGGGGTTAAAATGTAAAAGTATAGTGAACAATGCTTAAAAAGGGGAAAGTAGGGGTAAAATGGTAATTATGGTAAAATTGTGACATATGTCATTTTGGCAACAGAAGTGACTTGGATGTCATTTTGATAAAAGATGGGACCTAGATGTCATATTGATAGAAGATGAGACCTAAATGCCATTTTGATTAAATTTAAGGACCTATATGTAATTTTGACAAAAAAAATGGAGATATAAATATAATTTTGATAAAAGGTGAAAACATTAGGGAGTAAAAGTGAAATTTTACTCTAAATTAATGACAATAGTGAAAATTAGTATTAAATAAGAAATATTGTGAATAAAGTTAGTAGTTAAGGAAGAATAGTAAAATTGAAAAATGATTAAGAGTAATTAAGAATTTAAATGAGATAAGATTTTATTTGGTAAATTAAATAAGGAAGTTAATTGTATCGAATTCAAATTAATATGATTAGTATGTTTAATTAAGATTGAATTTGTGAATTATAATGAAATTAGAATAAAATTAAGGAACTATGATTAATAAAATAATTGATTAAAGAATAAATGGTAGGAAAGAATGGTTAAGTGATTGATAGGGACAATCATGTATGTAAGCGAGAAAACAGGGGAATAAATGTAAACTAATGTTGAAAATAGAATAAAAAGGGATAAAAGATAAAAAGGATGGAAATATATGAAAATGAAATCAATAGAGACAAAATGGTAATTTATCTCTATGTGAATAAATCTTAAGGACCAAGATGTAAATTGAAGGGTGAATGTAATAAATAATATAAAAGGGACGGACTGTAAAAATTTATGTAATGATGGATGAAGATAAGATAAAATAAAAGTCTGGGGACTAAAAAGGAATTTCACCTAAATAGTGGTAATAAAATGAGTAAAAAATAAAAACAATAATAAGAGGGATCAAAAGGTAATTAAAAAATTAAGAATATAAATTTGAGTCTATTAAGGCTGAGAATGAGTAAAGAAGAGAGTTATTAAGAAGCAAATAATAATTTGCCATTATGTGAAGATATTATGAGAATTAAAATGTAAACTGAGAAAAAAATGTAAAATAAAAGACATAAAAGGGGTAATTATGTAATTAATGGTGCAAACAGTTGAAATTGTAAATAAGTGGATGTGAGTGATTTAGGTGTAAATAAAGAATAAAAGAATGATTAAAATATAATTAAGAAGGTAAGTTACGAAAAATATGGAATAGAATGTATAAAAATTAGTGTGACTTAAATAGATTAATAAAAAGAGAGTTAATGAAGGAAAGAAAATTATTATATAGGTTAAACGGTAATTTTTACAAATAACTAAAAAACACAATGGCCTAAATTAATAATTTGGAAATTAAATATGTAAATTTAATTTGAAGTGATGAGAAAATAAAAATAAATTCAAAGTTAAAAGCAAAAGAGGAAAACGTAGATAAAAAGGAGCCATAAAGACTTAAGGTAAAAATAAAGCATTATGTGTTCATTGTATATGAGTATTAAACTTTAAGATGAAAATTGAAAATTTATTAGTACATTAAAACACAAATGGTAATTTAAGAGTAAAGTAACAAATGAAAGACAAATGGTAAACTGGATATTAAATCAGGGGCTTAATTGTAAATTAGTAACAAATAAGAGGTTTGAAAAATAAAAATAAGAACTAGTGTTAAAATATAAATTAGAGACAAAACGAAATCATAGCAAGGGTGTAAACATAGAGAATTGAACTTTATTATTAATTTTTGAGACAATGTAAGAAATTGACCATTGTAAGTAAAACATGAAAATAAGGATTAAGGTAAAATAGCCATAAACAAATTGAAATAAAACAATAATGATAATAATAGAATCAAATGCATATAATGGAAAGTAAATTTGATATGGTAAACACTTTAAAGACAAAATGTTGATTTAACAGGGAGCGTAGTACAACAAGAACAGTAGTAAAACTGAGTAATGAGGATCAAGCCATATAATAAGTAAGGAAATGAAGTAATAAAATGGAAATCAAATAGAAAAAGCATGAGATAAATTGTAGTCCAAGCATTAAATTTGGAAACAAGTAATTGGAAATACATATAATATTAGAATAATTACATAAGAACTAAGAAGTATTTAAATGATGGCATGTATGTATTAGGAACAAATGGATAACCCAATACATGGAACTGAGATAAGAATAGTGAGTTAGTAATACAGATCAAGAATCAATAAATTGAATAGAGAAATAAAATGTGGGAAATAAGAAATAAAGACAATCGATTCAAACGTAATAGGACATTAGTTAAAATTTTGGGTAAAAACGAAAAATTTTAAGTTTGCATATGCTTGATTGTGAAATTTGTTAATTGGGTATCCACCACTAGGTATTTTATGCTTAGCACGTAACTATTTACGGCACACAGATACTTAAAGGTTATAGGCAGGAATTCGAATGGACAGGCACCAAATACAAACGGAGTCATACATCGAAGGGATAATTTTGTGTTTTATGTGTGGCATGTATAGGTGGAATTGAATTTCGTATGTATATTATACTAGAATATTGATTAAATTACATTGTGATATTTATGATATAAGAGTGTTACAATGAATAAGAAGAATCATTCGAAATCTCAAGAAAACATTAATACATCTAACTTAAAAAGAACTTACTTGGTAGTTTGGGTGAAAATTTGGCAGAAGAAGAATATGAACTCCTGTAGCTTTTGCAGAAAAAATTTGGGAGTTTTGAAGAAACTCAAGAAATTTTAGAGAAAATCTAAAGGAAGAAGAATGAAATTTTGCGAAAAGTGGATAAGTGAAGTAAATAAACCTATTTATAAGGGTACGATTGCTTCCTCTACAAGTTAAACTCAACCTCCAAGAACCCTCATCAATTCCTTTACCACGTGTAAACTTGGGGATCGACTGTTATGTTAAACGAAGAGTCGCAATTAATGGCACGTCTGACGAAATGTAGCTCATTATGCTAGATAATTATCCCCTCGAGCATACGAAGCATTAGAGATGCTCATGGGGCGGGGCGGGGCCGGAGATTATATCCCCAGTCACTGCCCCGCACGGGATCGGAGATTCCCCGTCCCCGACTCTAGAACAGGGACGAAATCCCCCCCGTCCCCCGCCCCGCGGGAATCCCCGTCCTCCGAATATATATATTTTTTTAATTTTAAAATATAATATTTTATAAATAAAAAATTTAAAATAAATAATAATTTAAATTAATATAAATTTTAACCATTCATAAATTTAAAATTAAGTATAATTTAAAATTTAATAGTTATAAAATTAAGTTATATTTTAATTTTAATTATTTATAAAATATTATATTTTAAAATTAAAAAAAAATTGCAGGGCGGATATTCCATTCCCCGCCTCCATCCCCGAATTCATAACGGGAAATTTTTTCCCCCCGCCCCACGAGGGAAAAATTCGAGGATTCCCCGCCCCGAATGGGGCAGGTCCCCGTCGAGGCCGGAGAATCCCCTCCCCGTGATCATCCTTACGAAGCATCAATCCTTTCAAATTCAATTCAAAATTTGCCGTCGAAAAATGACCACCAAAAACTCTCGGCTTCATGGCGTAATCGAATTGGTTTGGGAGGGGGAACAAATGATAATACATATAATCATTTTACGGCCTATGAGGCCCAAAGCCCATTTTATCATATCCTAGCCCACATAAGTCAAATCTCATCCGACACGTGCAGCCTATCAAATCAAATTTATCAGCCGCCACCAAATCTGATCGGCCTGATAGGGTCATACTGTGTCAGTTATAATAACAAACTCAACAGGAAATGAATAGTCAAATCACTATCAGATCATACTCTCTGCCTGCAACTACTCCCACTCGAATATCCCTACTTAATAGGTCTTATCTCTAATAAATAGTCCAATCATCTGAGGGCTCTAGGTATTGCACTCTTGATACACTCTCTCTACTTTCTCTCTCTAAAATTTCTCACCGACTTAAGTTTCGGAGTGCTAACGTCCGGACCAACTGGGCTAGCTTTATTGTAGGTTCTAAATTGCTCACAATCCGATCGGCCCGAACGTCCTTTCCTCATTTCAACAATCTCAAGATTATCACTTGCATATTTATGTGTCTGTATGTATATATACATACATATATACCTTTATACAGACATACTACATATTTATATGTATGTATTTATGTATATATGCAGGTACATACATAATGGTACCTACAACATACATACATACATATACACATGCATGTATGTATGTTTGTATGATGCATACATGCATGCATACTATGCATGTATAAAGAATTATTTTTAGTATTGACACTGATAATATTTTTTATTTTTCATTTATATGCTTTTTACCTAATAAATTTTTTTTCTTGCACATAATTATTTTTATTGATTCAAAATTTAGTTCATTCTTTTTGAAAATATATAATGGATATTTAGGAAAAAATAAAAAATAAATTAAAATTAAAATCAATAATTTAATTTTTTTTATGATATAGAAAATGATTATGAATTTGATTTGAGGACCTATTCTATCCGACCCAAAATCCAAAATGACTTGATCTAGAACTAGTCCAATCTAACCTGTTTGACAAATCTATCTTAAGTATATTGTTAAAATAACTAAATCTCTTGATTATGTAAGTTAATCTTTTCTATACTTTTAAAAATAACTACTAATCATATATTTGTAAATATATTTGGGAATCACATGTAATTTAAATATTTTGATTATTCTTTCAATTCATTGGAGTTCGAAGGACAATATTTTGATTATTTTTTCAATTGATTAGGGTTCGAAGTTTACCATTTTCCGTCCCTAAAATTTGTATTTTTAAAAAAATATATATGAATCATGTATTTATAAAATTAATTAAAATTAATCACATATTTATAAATTTTATATATTTGGTGTTTATATGTGTATATACTCTACACCCTCCAGTTATCTCCGTGTAATCTCGGGTAGCCCACAAAGTTTGGGCCATAGCATTGGATTTCCAGCAGGGGCATATTCAGGGGGACCCACTTAATTAGCATATTCAAAAGATTACTATAGCTTAGATTTATGAAGGGAGTATAGTGGTTTCACTTTCTGTTATTGACAGTGGCGACGCCACTTGAAAGGGAGGGGGGATATCCCCCCTTAATTTTTGAAAAAAAAATTAATTAATTATATATATATATATATATATATATATATATATATATATATATATATATTTATTTATTTATTTATACATATATATTAAATAGATCATTTTGTCCCTCTTAAAATTTTATTTTTACCCATTTTTTTTAACTTGTTTCTTAAGTTTTTAATCAACTAATTCTTTTGTATTCTCACTTCTATTGAAACAAAAAATATAAAATTTTATTCTTATCTCTTCAAATTTTTAAAGAAAAATCATATAAATTTGAAAAGAAACTAAGCACAATTGTAAAGATTTATCTTTAATTTAAGGTTGATAATTTAATTTTATATTTTTTTTTTTGCTTTTATATCTCTTAAAGGTTAGTAATTTAATTTTTACAATTTTAGGTTTTTACTTAAAATCTGCTCTTCTTGATTGATGATTTTATTGCTTAAAATCTATTTTTCTTGATTCCATTCTAATATCTTATGCTCTTAACTGTTTGATAATGGATTGATTATAGTTATACTAGTTTAAAGTTCCATGTGTGTAGCAGAAGTTTTATTTTTTCTTTGTATTTGAGGCTATATTCTTTGGTTTTTTATAGTACTTTCGATTTTAGCTTCATTGGGTTGTTGTATCTGTATAATTTATTTATTAATCATGTATTTTTCATTTATTTAGTTAGTTTTGTTAGTTTTATTATTTTAGTATAAATAATTAGCTATTTTATTAGTTTTGTTGTTTTAGTGTAAACAGCTTGTTGTTTTAGTATATAAGGCATACTGTATTTTTCTTTCAGATATATAAAAAAAATAATCATGTTCGTTATATTTTTCATATATCTGAAAGAAGAATACAACATGCATTTTATACTAAAACAACAAAACTAATAAAACTAATAAAATAACTAGCTGTTTATATTAAAATACGACGTAAAATTATTATTTATCGCTATCAGAACATGAAAATCCATAAATAATAATTATAATTTTTTTAAATATATTAATATATATTTTTTTATTTAATAATTTATTTATAATATATATGCTATTTTTTTTCTTTTAAGTATGATTTATATTTTTATTCTATGTAATTATAAATTTTAACTTCAGCACTGGTTATTGATCGAGGCCTTAAAATCAAAAGAGAAAAAGCTTAGATGACCCCACCACTTTTGTGATTTCTCATCTAGTCACCTTTGTATTTTCTTCGGAAAAAAGATACAAAATTAAAATGGCCTCATGATTTTGCTCAGGGACCTACCAATGTCGGTCTATTATAACACGAAAAAGATGGTTAGCTTTTTCGGATTGGCCCCTTCACAGATGATAAACATGTGACATACGAGTTTGACGATATACTGATATATATACCACAAGAATCCAGTGAATATATCAATTTAATTCAAAATAGCGCTGTATTAACATAACACGATTGAATCCAGCATCAAATTATTTAAAAATTTACTAAAAATGCCAAATCACCTTTTCAAAAATATATAATTATAAAAAAATTCACATGTAAAAAAATATATAACTACCAAAAAAGTCACATGCATACATTGTGAACAATAACATAAAAGTATAACAATTTTAAAAAAATTCATAAAATTTTAATAGATAATTTAGAATTCTTACAGTCGAGGAGGTAATATATTATAATAATATATTGAATACCGTCTTTTAATCATACTATTCATTATCGAATACGAATTATATAAAATATTATTTCTGATAAAAAAAATAGCTATATATATATATTTGGAAAAATGGATAAAACTCCAGTTATTCCAAGATCAATCGGTTCTTATGCGTAAGAACAAAAGAAAATTTTCTTATTCTTTTAGCAATTATCCTTCGATTTTTTTACTATAATTTACAATAATTAGTAAGATTTTATATTTTTTTAATTATAATTAAATCAATTATCTCGAGTGAAAAATAATTGAACTGAAAAAAATAATTATTAATTAATTAACATTGCTACTCTCTTATTTAAAATAAAATTAATTCTTTATATTTAAAAATATATAAATATAAATAATTTATATATTTATAATATAATATAAAAAATTAATATAACCCATATAATCCACATAAACCATTCAATTCAATACAAAAATTTTAATACATAATCCACCTGATTTGAGATGAACCCAAATTATTTAACAATTTAGATAAATTAAAAAAAAATAATTATAATCCATCCAATCCATATTTAAACGCTCCTAATATTATTCATATGGACAAGGTTTTTTCTTTTAGTAATTGTAGAAAAAGATGAAATAATTTTCTGACCACTGAAACATCAGGAGCTATTTTATTGAATTGTTTTAAAGCCTTTGGAATTTTCTGAATTCAGTATCTAGGGCTGCATTACATGGCTTAGTGCATCGGTCTCTATCATTAAAATTAATGTTTCAATAATGTCTTTCTCAAAATTCTCGAAAACCCATAACCACTAATTGGCGTAGTATAAAATTAGGCTTAGAGGGCTGAAAGGAACAAGGCAAGCAAAGAATGATGCACAATAGGGGCAGTTCTGTAATTTTAGAACACAACACAATAACTGAAAATAATTAAATAAATAAAGAATTGGCCATTAGTTAACACTATAGATCATTTTCTCGACAGGTGCAGATGCTTCAAAGTTTCAATATGCTACTTTCTGACTTACAAGCATTGTAGTTCTTATACAGTGTCTATAAACAATTTAAAAGAATTATCAGCATCATTTACAAATTACACTATAGAATTTAGTATAAGGAGTAGAGTCAAATAAATAAGTTTACACCCATGTATTATAAATTATCTATATATATTCTTGCCAAAAAAACAAAAAAACAAAAAACAAAAACAAATAAATGTGAAAATTAATACAAAGGCTTGGGACAACCCTTCCAAAAGTATTCAAAACAAAGCCTGTAAGTAAGCCTATTCTACAAAGGGTAGGATCAATCTGTGTCATATGCAGATATTAGACACCTATAGTCTGAAACACATCAAAGAGGCGCATGTTTCTACCATCTTTCATACTATACAAAGAAAACTGTAGAAACAATCAGTGCCCATGGTACAGATCTAAAATATGGATTCCCGCCTAACCAACTGTATCAACATATTAACTAACCAAAGGAATTGTTATGCAGCTGCTCAGTTTCTCCAGGTGGGGTTTGAGCTTGTCGAACAAATTGTCCTTTCACCCTCGGGCGCTGCTCTGCTAGTTTTTTCCGACTCTCGTAGCGAACCTGTAAAGAAGTTTGCATGAGAAACTCACCACATGCACTTTCTATAACATGTCAAGCATGCAATCTTCTGCATCAGTCGCACTGTAGTGGTATTTCTAATGTGAAACTAGACACTAGTATTATTAGTTACTATCGTGATTTATGATGATAATTAACTGATGAGAATTATGATGATTTGGAAGACGATAAAAACAATGGGAAAGACAAGAAAATACCTTTTTCTCATAACATCTATCTTTCCGCTTCATGCGAAACTTAGTTAGAGCTGCTTCTCTTTGGATTGATCGGTGCGTGTTAGCATTATGTAAAACAGCCTCCTCACTTTTCTTCCTCACAGCAGCCCTGACAAAAGCAACTTGATCAACGTTGCTATTACTCCCTGTTGTGCTACCATAGCCCATGTTAAGCTGACTAGCACCACCATTACACAAACTACTGGTGACACTCTGATCAGTGGTAGGAGAAATACGTTCTCGATCCTCCAACGAGTCCAACTTGTGATCCTTCATTTGCAGAGAGGGATTCAAAGAATCATTTGCAGTTTTGCCAAATTGCTTATGTAGATTTTTGGAATTTCTTTTGAAACTCGACTGGCTTAATGGATTCACTTTAGAGTTGGGCTCCAGCATGTTGCCAGAAGTTTGACTCAGTATTGGCGATGCACCAGATTGTTTACAAATAATTGGAGAAAATATGGGCCCATAGCTTGTGCAAAGATTATTAAAACCTATACTGTTAACTGGAATGTTTAATGCAAATACTCTTTGTTGAGGGCACGTGATTGCTTCAGACTCCACAGTTTGAACACCATTAGCTGGAGAGATGGTACTTCTTTCTGCACTCGGCGATGGGCCAGGAAGATCGGAGTCACAGCCACTAACATTATTGGGGCATTTTCTCTCAGGATCAGCTCTGAGTTCTTTCTGATCAGACACATTTGCCAATGAGGAATGTACAGGCTTCAAAGTCCTCCTAGTATATCTGCATGAAGCATCACAACATGAGATATTATCTAACAATTGGAAATTAAGTGAACAAAAATTGTCTACTAAGCATGTGGTAGAAGAGGCTTGATAAATCCTCAACAGCACCTTCAGAAAATTATCTAACTTGCACCAAATATGGTTTAGGTCAATATTGCTCTTCAATCCATTCATTTTATAAACGCTTCAACTACTGATAGAAAGCAAAACAGAAAGATTCACACAGATGATATTAATTCATTTCTTAACTAATTTACTTATATCTTTCTCTAATTGCATAATAATTCAGAAAGGAATATGAACTAAGAAAGGAAACTCACCGCGTAAAAGCCGAGGCATCAGACTGTCTCAGAGTACATCTTTCTTCAGTATTTTGAATCTCAAAGCCACTAGGATGGCTTCTTCTCAAGCAAAGATCCAAGTGTGGGGAACATTTAAACTTGCTTTTGGTATTTTCGGAAGAAAAATTCTGACTTGCAGATGTTCCCATGAAGTCAATAGCTTTTCTAGAAGAATTGACAGGAACATCACTGTTGCCACGGGCCTCAAATGTAATCTCAGCATTTATTCTTTGGATTTCAGGTTCTGTATCCTCATCCAGGATCTTTTGGTTAGTGTCCTTGGATGCAGCCACGGCTGATCCTGATACAAGCAAACATCAAAGCAAAATGTCAGTTCTCCTAGCATAATACCACAGGTCTGATTATGCTGGATGATTATAAGAAAATGTTTACCCTCAGCCTCATTCTCATCCATAACCAAATTTTGACCATAGTCCACCCGGGCTTCTTCTCTCTGCATTCTCGTCTCATTTAGTAAAAGTTTTCCCCATACAGGCTGCAAAATATCCCGCATATTTTCCAAAGGGGCACTCTCAGCTTCTGCATCTGGCTTTGTACAAGAGCTCTGCAAGAGACAGCAAACATGCAGTCCACGTAAGATTCATGTAATCAACATAAACTAAAAGGAAATTCCCTTTAACCAGATGTGGGCTTGCAAAACGTATTCTAGATATACACAGTAAATGGACTAAGTTTGCTCACAGAAACATTCCATTATCCCATAAGCATCATTGCTTCAAGAAAATCAATCTACATGGACATTAGACAACTCAAAACTATATTTGCATCATTTCTACAATTCGTGTAGAGCATCTTTTAATGATTTCAGTGAATCAATCACCCTTAAAGCATAGAGTTTTAAATCAACTTGCTTTTTTCACCTGTTCATCCCAAGTCGTTTATCAGAATATTTTAGAAATGAGCTTGTCAAGTCATGATGAAGCAGCCAAAGGCTTCAAGACCAGAGAATAAAACTGAGAAGCTGATTCAGGTCACATATAGTCTAAATCACATTTTGCATTCAGAACCCAGTCAACTTGAAGGCGAGTTTGCACTAATTGCAATTACTGTAATACAATACCCACTCCAACATCCAAGCAACAAAAAAGAGCATTTCTACCTCATCCAAGAACAGTACTAACCTGAGCATCACTTCCTTTCTCAACAAATTCTTTATTATTCTTAATACAAGCCATGTGACCACTCGAGTGATTGCTGTCAGCATTATTTTCTGAAGTAGCCTCAAGCTTATCTTGTCCAACACTTTCATCTTGGGGACTATTCACTCCAGCAAGAGACTGTTAAAACCACAGTAATGAATACAACTCAATATAAGGCAAGATTAAATAACTTCCAAGTAATATTAAAAAATAATAATTAAAAAAAGGGGATAGACTAAGAGTGCAGAGATTAGGCATACAGATTTTCTTCTCCATACATGTTGCCACAAATTTCTTAGTTCATTTCTCCTTATAGGCTTAACCAGATAGTCGGCAGCACCTCTCAACATGCATTTATAAACAGTACTAATTGAATCCTCTGATGACATCACTGCAAAATCACCAAAAACAAATGTCAATTTAAATTTCTCTATAACCCTGGGGAAAATTGAAATAATTCTCAGTGCATATAGAAACTAATTTTCACATCATACTTATAACTGGTATATTTTTGCATATCTCATGCTCAGTGATCAAAGCAAGCAGTGCATATCCAGATATGGAAGGTAAATCCACTTCTGTCAGAATGAGGTCAATATGACAAGGTCTTCCCTTGAGCATCTCCCGTGCCTTTAATCCATCAGAAACAGCTACAACTGTCAAAAGTTAACCAAATCGTTTTCAGTTTGGAGTAACAAATCCAATAAATTAGACTTCAAGCAAAATTTAGTAAAGTAACCTAATCTAACGGTGCATATACTATAAACAGGAAGAAAGCAAGCCAAATAGCAAATATATAAGGACATCCAAAAAGATTTGAAAACAATTAGTTACGATCAGTGTGAAGCATTAAGAATTTCTCACGACAGAAACAAATGAAAGCTGTAAAATCCTATTAATCCCACATTCAGCAACTTTGAGACATTAAGTCACAGGAAATTCTATGTTTTAACATTGAAGTCCATGTCTTGGTCCATTGATATTCCTTTCCTCTTCTTTCCCTACTTTCCCATCTACATTTCTCTATCTAATTATTCATTTTATTTTCATTTCATAAAAAAAATAAATAAATAAAAATAATAATAATAAACCATCTTCAAATGGCATCCTGTAGAAACAAGCTCATGGCTCTTCAAGGGAAAACAAGATTCCAAAATTAGCAATCTCAATTCCTAAATCCCTACAGAAACAGAGAAATGGAACATGGAACCCAGAAGGGAAAAACATTTTTCTTCTCAAACCACTTTTCGAAATTGCCATCAAAACTTCAAGAAGCTAAAACGCAAAAGAGAACAAAACCTCTGAAATCTTTTTCAAATCTTAAAACAAAAACAAGCAACTATACCAGCCACTAAGAAAAATAAAATAAAACAAAATCAATAAATAATAACACATCCAAAAAATTGCGAGACTAGAATCGCAATTACTATCTCCCACGATCAATGGTGTAATACATAGAAATTCGAAGCCATTGAAGTCGTGGACCAAAATTATAAGTTTACACTAAAGCACAAACTTGAATTCAACATTCAGAAACGCACATTTTCAAACAAACTCGAAAACCATGGAACCCAATTCACCAAATTAACAAGCAAAAAACCCAATTCAATGAAACGAAGAGGGTAAAGCAAAACAGAAAGAAGAACACGAATAGAAGCAGTAAAAAACAGACCTTTGTAGCCGCATTTCCTCAGCAGAGCAGCTATAATTTGTCTCGTAGAATCGTCAGCTTCGACTAACAAAACCCTCAATGCCATTCTGGAAAATAATTGCTCCCATCTGACCATCAATCCATTACGCGAAGAACCATTTTCACCTTCTTTTCTCCTCTTCAGTACACGGCTCCCTGTCTCCTGCATATCATCTTTTCTCTTCCTATTCTCTCTTACACTCTGTGTTCTCACTTCAAGCTCCCCACTACCCATCACTATCTCACGCATGATTCCCTCAGTAACGCAAAACCAGCACAAATCTCATAATCTGCCCAAAATGATAGTTATTTGAACATTAAAAAGAAAAAATGAAAATCAAGCTGTGAAAATATCTGAAATCCCTCCACCGCCTCTAATATCAAAATGAAATCCAACGGCTGTGATACAAAGTTAATTACTCCACAGCTGCAAGCTAGCAAAATATCTCGATGGCTCAATGGGTCCACAATTTGCCACGTCAGCCATTGAATCTATCGTAGGTTATATGACAAATCAACACTAGGGTCGAGATCAAAAGGCATTGGCTCATTGGGTGTCCATTTGTCTATATTTTAATGGGTTTAAGTTAGTGGTGGATATTTAAAGGTCAAAAAGTTCCTTTCACTCGTACTATGCCTTATTTTAGATATTTTGTGATATTTTATATTCTCAAGATATATTATAATTTTTAATTGGATATTTTAGTAGATATTTTTGTTAGTGCTCTCCCAAGCAGTCAGCCGGATCCCATGGCTCATAGTTTCACACGTGGATATACATTAGATAAAAAATAATAATTTCATGCGTAGATTTGATTTTAAGGATATTTTTTAATAATATGTTTTAAATAAATATTTATAAATTTAATATACGTCAGAAAAAAATTATGAAAATGGAGTTTATTAGAAAATCACTGACACGTAAAATGAAATCGTCAGAAGGTGTTAACCGTCGCAAAGGAGAGAAAAAAACTGCCTCTTCTAAAATCATTCATGATTATAGCGATTTCAGATCTAAAATCATCGCAGTCATTAACGATTTTAAAAGTACGTAGAATTTCTTTGATTCACATGACAGTGCAAAAATTTTGAAAAAATCCCTCCTAAATTGTCTTTTCAATTTGACAGAAGAGAAGAAGATATTTTCGAGTTTTTTAGGGCAAATGCCCTATATTAATGGAACTTGGCTTCTTTTTTTTTTTTTTTGAGCTTCTCTTCATTGCTGGAATTGTTGTTAAAGTTTTTTTTTCCTTATTCTTTCTTCTTTTCTTGTTTTATCTTCGTTTGTTTAGTTTGTGTTTTATTATAAGTAATTTATGTTATGTGTTAGTTAGGTTTTATTTAATAAAATAATTAATATTATAGATAATTATAAGTATTAATTATTTATAAATAATTAATTAATTAATTGATATTAGGGAGATGACTAGAGAAAATTTGATTTTATTTATTTTGTAATATTAGAGTTAAATGCACTAATAAAAACTTAATAATAATGATTAGAGATGAAAATTTTATTTGGTTATTTGTTTGGTTATTATTTTAATATGATTTTAGGAATTTGTTTGGTTAGTATTTTAATATGATTTTAGTAAATTAATTTAATATGATTTTAGTTAGTTAATTTACTATGGTTTTAGTTATTTGTTTGGTTATTAATTTAATATGATTTTAGTTATTTGTTTAATATAATTTTAATATGATTTTAGAGTTTAATATATTAGAGTTAATTATTATGAATTAAGTTAAATTTTTTGTTATTATTTTATAAATTTATAAAAAATAATCTCATTTTTTAATGCAATAGTTTAATTAAATTGTATTGCTAGGTTTTTAGTTGCGATAAAAATTAAAAAAGAATAAAATAACTGTTAATTTTAATAATCAGTGGTATCAATAAATTTAAAAATATTGTTAATATTATTAAATTATTTTTAACAGGTGATATATGTTAGCTAATTGAGTGATATACAAAAAAAGACAAGCAAATTGTATAATATAAAAATTTAAATATGTTATAACAATAGCTTTAATTAAAAAATCATATTTTATTTATATATAAATTAAAATGTAAAATAACAATTGTTTATATTGTATTACAAGTTGTGATATTTATTGTATTTATGATGGTAAATTAGTATAGATTTATGTTTTAAAATTAAAAAATTAATGCAATAGTTAACTGCTGTTCTATTTAATTTGCAGTTTGATTTTGATAATTAATTTTGCGACACAGGAAGATAAAAGGTTAGATTTGTATGAAATTTATATTTTGAAATTAAAATATGAAATTTTTTTATGTATATATGGGAAAAAATTAGTTAAATATGTATAGTGTTGTAATTGTTATACTAATATTCAATTTTTGAAATATTAAATTATGACATGCACTATTTGTTGTTGAAAAATAATAGTAATTTATATTTTTGAAAATTTTAGGTCATTTAAATTGCATTATTATACATAATAATATTAATATAGACATAAAAATAATTATTTATGACAAAAATGTTTACAAGGTACAAATAACATTTATTATCGAAATCACATATAGGGTAATAAATGATGGATCAATTTAGAAACAAAGGCTACGTTAATCCCGAACCAATCATGAGTGATGTACTAATGCTTGGAGGCAAACATTGAGCGGATGCTATTTGGAACAATCATGTAATTATATTTATAATACTCATGCTTTATTTAAATATTTTTAAATAGTGCATGTAAAAAATACTCATAGTTGATTTAAAAATTTATAGGCTGAAAATAATATGTTGGTAACACGCAGAGCCAGCGTAAGTAATTATTATAGAAATATTGATGATAGAATAATTCCGTACTTAAGACTGGCAGGATTTTATGGGGTGTCACAAATAGATGTGATGAATGTAAATAATGATTTATTAACTGCATTGGTTGAGAGGTGGTGATCAGAGACGCACACTTTTCACCTATCTGTTGGCGAAGCGACAATATCACTGCAGGATATTGCTATACTCACCGGATTGCCCATCGATGGATGTCTTGTGACGGGACATCTATACCATGATTAGGCCTATAAATGTAGTCATCTTTTGGGTCAGGTTCTGATGGAATATGTCATGGTATGCACATAAAGATCACGCAGCGAAAAATAATAAAATTTAATCATACATGCCATACAATTCCATGACAAGAATCAAAACATGCAATTTTAGGGTTTTAAAACTTACAACTTTAGATGCCTTTAAAACTTGATTTTGATGATGACCAGCAACCAAGTAGGATATCTTAGCCTTAGACCTTCACCACCAATGCCAAGGAACAGCCTTTTACACCACTCTTCTCTATGTTCACAAACACAATTGCACCGACGGCTTAAAATCAAGATTGCTAGCTCTCAAAATAAGTATTGTGTAATAGCTATGATTTGAAGCTATAAAATTTGATTTTGTACTTCTCTTAGATTGTTATTACTACCCCAAGAACACAAGAAAATGAGGAACAATCCTTTTTCCTTGTGAAAATTGGCCAAAATAATTAAGTGAGAGAGAGAGAGAGAGAAGTTCACGCCAAAACCTAAAGAAATTAGGGTTTTACACCAAAAATACTCTATTTTTTTAGGATTTTATTTCTTTTCTAATATATATTCTTATCTTTTGGCAAGTGTTTGATATGAATTTTACTATCTCAAGATAATTAATTCAACTTCAATCACTTCCTAAAAATAAGTAATATATATTGATTTAAACTCTTTTGAATTTAAAATTCAAATTTGAAATAAAATACAAGACATTTAATTAAATAAAATCACTTAACATAATTAATGTGCATGTGCCGAAATTCCTTGATTTTTATCTTGGAATTTTGGTCACTTCATTATTTACTTAAATGATTTAATTTAATTTAAATTCTTTTAGGCTTTAATACTCAATTAACTTAATTAATACAAGATAATTAATTAATTGAAATTAAACCTTGTGGGCTAAAATTTTCTCTCTCAAGGACCAATGTCCAATAGCAATTTTAAAACCCATTACACACATTAATTTGACTTTAATTAAAAGCTCAAATTAATTCCCAATACTTTACTTAAATATTTTAAATCCAATGCTTTGTGTGTGATCATATAGGTCCATTTAATATTGGCAATGAATTAATGAATTAATTCAAAGGCTATATATATTCTCTAGCAAGATATTATAGAATTCCAAATTAAATGAAAATGCATATGGCATTTAGTGACCTAATGTAATTTTGCATAGTCCCTTATCCATAAATATCAGAATTAATATAAGGCATGGAACTAGTCATCCTTATATATATTAATTCCTTTCTTGATATTTCAGTGACACTGAACTCTCAAATAAATAATGATTACTCATTATTTCATCTCGGTATGGCCATACACTTCTCAGTTCACTAATCAAGTGACCGATGATATTTTCTCTCTTATAGAGAGGGGTAATCCCTTCACTTCTCTCATGCTCTCTAACATGAATCAATGCATACCCAAGCATACCCGTACTTGTCACTCTGTTACGAGCACATTAGATGTATGTCAAAGCACACAGTAATTCATAAAGAGTTTCATAGAGATTTTAGGTCTAAGAACTCCGATACAAGACTTGCATATGAGAAACACTTATGACTTGTACCATGTAGTATTCTGATGAGTGGATCGAATCCAGATACCATGTTCTAAACATGTATCTATGATCTCTAATTGACACTCTTGTACTTATAATCCGTAAGACAGAACTCAACTTATCAGAGAGAGCATACTAGTCTTAATTCATTTGTTATTCCCATAACAATGACTAACTAGGAATATTTAGAATGAAGTCTCTTTTGTTTCAAGGTCTTACAACCATGTGCCTTACACATGATAACTTAAACTGAAACAACATTCTTGAATAGTTCTATCAATTGATATGCACATGAATACAATAGATAAAATAAATGCCTTATTTTATTAATTAAAGTATTTTATTACAATGCATTGGGGCTAGGACTTACACTAACAGGTTCCTACAAAAACTAAATTCAAGGGAAATAGTGTAAAAATGGCATGGTTGGGGAGAAATTTTATTATGTTGTCGCTCGACGCAAATGAATACCAGATACAATGTTTTGCATGGGCATGGATTCTTAGGTGTATTGGTGGCTTATTATGTCCAGGACAATCAAATAATTACATACATTTGATGTGGTTGCCACTACTAGAGAATTTATAGGTTACAGGTGATTACAGTTGGGGATTTGCTGTCCTCGCCTGGTTGTATAGAGAGTTATGTCGTGCAACCTGACATATAACTAATTCACTTGGCAGTTACCTGCAATTGTTACAAATGTGGGCTTGGGAAAGGCTACCTTATATTCGGCCTGAATTTGTCCATCAACCTGTTCTCGATCAGTCTATGCCTTATGGTACAAGTAAAATTTACCCATTGTGTGTGTGTGTGTGTGTGTGTGTGTGTGTGTGTGTGTGTGTACACACACACACACACATATATATAATTATTTTATATTTAAGATTGTTCATTTAATTTGCTGACTGACAGCGTATTCTTGATAATTATCAGGTGGTGATCCCAATTGAATTTAAGCAAAAATAATAGCAAAGATGTTTTTGAGTACCGTCTCAAGTTGGACTTACAGCCTGATGACCAGGTAGGTTTAATTATAATTTGTCTTTATAATAACATTTTCGTAATTAATTATAGAGTGAGGAAATTTTATTAGAACACGATGAAATTTTTATTTTCATATGCAGATGGTTTGGAAGCCATATAGGCATGTCTGCACTTATTACCATAGTATTGTACTAACGAAAATGCATTTTGGACATCGATTGTGCCACTAGTATGTTTTAATATTATCGAGTGGCACCACTCCGATCAGTGTCTAAGGCAATTTAGAATGGATTAATAGATCCCAGACCCCCACAGTACAATGATGTAGTGCATTTGATGGATTTAAGAGGGCATACTAATCAGAATTAGGAAGGGAAATTCTCATTTTTTATTCACGAGTGGAATAATTGGCATAATTGCATTGTTATGGGTCCTCCTCTTCGTGCACCTTTACATTAGAGGTTGCAGTATATATAATGGTTTACAAGACGCACAAGACAGTGGATGACCTAGATTAGAGCGTCCATTGGTCCATTGGTATGATTTAATATAATTATTTATTTGTTGATGATCCATTTATTGTCCATTTTTAACGAATTTATTTATTTGCATGTAGGCTGATTACGCCGAATGAATCAGGCACTACGACATTTGAAACACCCTAATCTAACATCTCTATCATATATTATGAAGTCTACTTAAGTTATGTTATGTTAGGCAATTAACCCAATTAACATCTACATGCATTCATGTCACCTGATCCGTCTAATCATATAACTTGTATTCCAATTAGACTCTCACATCTTTCATGTACATTTCATTTTGAATAAGCATAGTGACTCATTATGCAACCCATTATCTTAATCACGATAGATTCAACTACCTTAGTTATTTCACTATTATGCATAGCATTCAACATTCCAGCACATTTGAATAAAGTTATTCTAGCTTCTAGATGCATGCATATACTAGCATTCTCACTATAAGCTTATTACAACGTTAACCTTCATATGACATACATATATAATATAAACTTTATACATATTAAACATGTAAGGAACTATACAAAATTAATCAAAATTCCTACATCAACTTCTATAGACTGGTGTTGGCCTGTCCTGATGCAGAGAATGTTCATGTGCAAAAGCCTTGACTACCAAACCCTGCACGAATAAAAATAACCCGTGCTAAGCTATATATCTTCTTAAAGACCCTTCTAGTTCTTTCAGTTTGTCTTCAGTCAGTCAATAATAGTTATTTGACACTGTAGTAGGACCATCAAGATGTAATGACTTTGAAGCGGTGCCATCAGGATTAAATGTTGATTTAAACATCAATTTATCTTCAGGGGATCAGTATCAGTATGATGTGCTTGCCCAAACGGGCCCACCAGTGCAATATAAGTCCATGCCCTATGACCAAACGGGCCCGCCATTTACATATGAGTCAAACCCGTTTACACAACATGCTAATCATTGGAGCATGATGACTTTTTCAATGAACTTTTCAATGGTCCGAATTTGGCAAGTACTTAGGGTTTTGTTGACCAACCACTATACAGTGAAGGTTTTAGTGATGTAATGCCATTGCCGTAATATCCAAATGTTGATAATATAGATAGTCAGACAGATAGATATAGCACATTGTACCGCAGTAAAAGGCTTCGACTTTGCTATTACTTGTCATTAATATTAGTTAATTGGCTATATTTTGTTTAAATACAATTATATATGATATTTATGTTATCAATTTAAAAAGTCAGCGCATTTTGTTTTAATATATTTATATGAAGTTAAATAACAGCTTGTTTTGATTAATGATTATTTATATATACACACTTGAAAAATATAATAAATTGGCAAACTCAACAATAAAATTTATTAATTTAAATATTACATAACAATCACATTATAAAATGCAATTGTCAACCTCTAAAATATTGACTCGACGATCCAACATCACTTCTACAAGTTTTTTTATTGAGATCAATATTACCACACTTGCTGCAATGATTGACAGATCCTTTTTCTTGCCTATCCATCCCATTTCGAATGTGGGTTGTTTTTGGGATACCTTTCTTTCTCTGTAACTCCATATCAAGTACCAATTTAGGCCCTTTATACTCAGGCCAGTATGCTTTGTTTCCCATTGGGTTGAATTGCTCGTCATAACATTTAAGTGCCTCGGCAATACTATAACAATTATCTACAAATTGGTACATGTCGAGATTCCTATGTATGCAACATGCAATTGCATGTGAACAAGACATTTTTGTACCTTAAAACTTATAGTACTCGCATTCACGTTTCTAAAGACTCACTATATATATTTCGAGCTCAACATTTACATCAGGTGCTCTGCATGATATTACCTTATTAGCACGCTTGGTCATTATTTCGACACATCGAGGCATGAACCGTAATCCTTGTGCCATTTTGGCCATGTGCATGTCCCTCCGTTGATTGTAAAATTTTATCAAACGAACCAAAACATGTTCAATGATTGAAGTAATTGGCATCATGCGAACATCTTTTAGAGCACTATTAACACTCTTAACAATATTCGTTGTCAAGTGCCCATATCGATAACCACCATCCTCGGACAATGTCCAACAATCTAGTGATATCCTCATTGCCTAATTATGTAAATCTTCGTCGAGGCCTTTGATATTGTCCATCAGCTGCTTAAACTTGTGCCTTTGAAATTGTGCACCTACATAAGTAAGAAATATGTTTACATTGTTTTAATAGATTTGAATAAATAAATTTAAAATTTTTTGTCTTACCAGCCTTGTAAAGCAGATTTTTTATTGTTATATTCCTATGGTGCGTGTTATAGTTGCTGATGAAATGTCACAGACAAAACATGTGCAAGGATAGAGGTTCCTTCCACCCACTCCTTTCATCCCGGAATACAACCATTATACTAGCATGTCGATCTGATATTACTGTAAGCTCGATATGTTGAGTCACATACTTCTTAAGCATGGACATAAACCAAGCCCAACTAGATTTATTTTCAGACTCAACAACAGCAAAGGCAATTAGGAATAACATGCTGTTACCATCAATTGAGCTTGCAATAAGTAGTATTTATTTGAATTTTTCAGTCAAGAATGTACCGTCTATCAATAGAATCGGCTTACAATGAGCCAATCCATCTATGGCAGGTTTAAAACTCCAAAAAACCTGCTGAAATTGCTTTATTGTTGGGTCCTCTGTTTGTTGCACCACAAACTCATAAATAGTTATGGGATTGTACATTTGTAAGGCAATTAAGAAACCTAGCAACCTTTGAAATGACTCAACATAATCATCAAATATATACTCTATTGCTCTCATCTTCGTGTACCAAGCCTTGCAATACGATACTTTAAAATTAAATTGTTGCTTGACAGCCTCAATAATAACATCAATAGGTAGGGTTGTTGTTTATTTACCATGTCCATGATGCAATTGCGAATAATTTGAGAGCCCAGATATCGATGATCCATTGATACATTAACAGCAAGGCATAAATGTGGTCTCCTGAATCTTGTCACAGTCCAAAAAGGACTACTTCCTTTTCTGCATGCTCTTAACCTCCATCTGCATCCATCATTAGCCATTGCACACTGCACAACCCAATAATTTGGCTTAGATTCAACAACTCTAAAATCCACATTCCTCATTATTGAATACTTTTTCATGCAAAATCTCACTTCATCCTTACTGTGAAAAACCAAGCTTGTCAATAACTCGGACACACCATCCCAAGTCGTAAAGTGAATATCTTCAGAAATATTAATTTGTGCTGCATCAAAATCTATTTCTATGTAATGCTCCGATGGGAAGACAAAGTTTGCCTCGCTTGTCTCCTCTATTGGATGCATCGATGCTAATGGAATGCCATATTCAGTGTGATCAGAATCCTTTCCATCACTATCTGGAATCATGTTAACTATTTCTGCCTCTACATCATTATTAGGCGATACATAATCACTGTACATTGGAACATCTTCAAAATCATCATCCTCTCCCAAAGCTATTGATAATTCATTTCCATAATCTGCAGTGTTGGCATTATGGTCAGTTTCCTCACTTGCATCCATATTTTTAGTGTTGCAAAAAATGCTATCACAAAGTAAATCTACATCTCTTCTATTAAAAGATTGCACATGCTGACTAGACGTTATATTTGTAACTTGTTCCATAGAAGGCTGTTGATTGATATCAGGAATATGAGAAACAGAATGGCGTTGACTATCAGCTGGAATATGAGAAATAGATTGTCGTTGACTATCATCAGGTATATGGTAAACAGAACGCCATCAACTGGCACCTAGGACACGGGAAATCGAACATCACTGACTATCGAGTTTGTAACATGACTTGGCTCTATAACTATTCTCCCAACAAAATTCCTCTCACTAGAACGACTTCCCAATTTATTTTCAAAAAGTGATTTACTAAAAAAATTATCAACCCTTCGACTAATTGATCGCCTAGGTTGATTGACTCTTGCATTAGGCACCTGGCTAACTGATTGGCATAATTGAGCTTGTCCTGAACTGATACTAGCCTACGTTCCAAGTAATTCTATAATGACCCTCAGTATACCCTAGTAGTAATATCACTAATTAATTATGAGTGTTTATATTTAATTAAATATAAATATATAAAGAAGGACCCAATTGCATAGCTAAAGGGTAAGTTTTGGGGTAAAAGTGAAAATAAGAGAAATTAAGGGATTTAAGGGTAAGATCTTCTTTCAAGTGACATGTGGACCTATTAGAGAGAAAAGAGAGGGAGATATTAGGTGGAGGTTGGCCGGCCAAACAAGGGTCTTCATCTCCATCTTTATCTTCTCTATACCTCTAACTCTCTCTCATCCTCTCTCTCTTTAGATTTCTTTGAATTAGGGAAAGGAAAAAGAAAGATTTATCTTAGTTTAATATTAAGGTAATCTTGATTCTTCTTTAATATGTATTGTTCTTTGTTTAGCTTGAGTAATATTTATGGAAGTGTTTTATATTATAGAAGGAGAATAAAGAAAAAGGAAAGGGAAAGAGGCTCTCTAAGGTTGAAGAAGACTTGGAGCTTAGTAAGGTATGGGAACTTAGGTTTATGTGTGTGTGTTTGATGTTTGGCCATGAGAGAGGGAGACCTTGAATGTCTCTCTTATATAATTTATGGATGATTTCAAGGTTAGAAGGGTTTAGAGTTAAAAATATGCAAGTTTGGTTGAAAAACATGAAAATCGGTTTTAAGGTTTACTGGACCAGTCTGCACATTTTTGCTCATATCTTTAGCTATAGTTGTCCAAATGATGAAATTCCAGTTGGCATAGAAACTAGACTTGTAAATCTTGATTTTGTTAGAAGAAACCGAAATCTGATTTTTACTGCTTGATGGTGAAAATCGGTCTTGAAATCTGATTGTGATGGTTATTTTGTCTACATGAATAGTCTGTGGTTTTTCTTGTATATCTAAATATTTACAGGTCCTCTTGAAGATATTTTTAGTGTTTTGGAAACTAGAAATATTAGCCTAAAACTTTGTAGAAGATAGTATTTTCATAAAAAGCCGTTTGGTAGGTTGAAAGTGAGATGCAATTTGAGTTTTGAAATTGATTTACAGGATTTTTGTGTATCAAGTGTTGAAGCTTGTAAACCGACGCCCTGTGTCGCGAGCGCGACTTATGCCGCGAGCGCGATATCAAGCCATCGCTTTGTGTCGCGAGCATAACTTCTGCCGCGAGCGCGACATTAAGAATACTCTTTTAGGCAATTGCTGACTGTCGAGAGCGCGATTAATACCGTGGGCGCGACAATAAGCATTTGTCTTCTATTTTTGATACTTGTTTTTTTAGACCCCAATTGAGGTCTAAGCTTGCCTAAGCCTTCCTAAACTTATAAATCATCCTAAGTTGTAATTTAACGGCAATGTATCCCCTTAATTGCAAGATTTACTTAATAATTGTAAGGTGAGATTTTATTACCTCGGAATAGAATATGCATCAATTATTTCTTTGCCATGACAGTATATGATTATTTTTATACTATGAGACTATCAATGCATAATATTAAAATACTTTACATTCATTAGTACTATAGTGGATTATGTGAATACCATTTCACAAGATATGAAATATGATTGATTTGTGCCTACACATAAAGACTTGGTTATGGATAGATAGGCATGCCTATAGGGTTATAGTTGCAGCTGCTATAGTCTGACTCTTATGAGTCTATAATTGTCTCTACATGAGACTATAGTTCTGGCCCAATGGGTCCACAGATTTGATGCCTTCGGGTATTCATAGTACTAATACCTTCGGGTATTTACAGATTTGATACCTTATGGTATCCACAACACCCGTTATCCACACCCACAGGAAATTGAGGCAGGCACAATTTATAAGATAAATGATATGCATATACAGTTTATAATTTTTCATTCTATGATTTAATGAAACAAGTTATTCCTTCCAATAGTGCATTTGGTTATTTTATATTTGTGAGATATATATATATATATATATATATATATATATATATGAACTTGTTATATACTTTTATTGCATGCTTGGTGATAACCACTGTGAGTGGTTATCAACATATTAGTTTGTTCCCTACTAAGCTTTATAGCTTAGCACGGGTGTTTATCCGTGTAGGTTCGCAGGGTAGAACTCTTGTTCAGAGACAAAGCCAACAATCTTCCAAGTCAACATCGAAATAAGAGTAGCATTTTGATGTATGAAAATTAACTTTTACATCTCTTTTGGTTACACCCAATATACTTGTATTTAAAGGCATGTAATTATTAAGTTATGTAAAGAATAGTAAACAACATGAGAAGTATCACCCTCCACCAAACATGACTAGTATAATATGAAAGTATGTATGCTTATATATGCATCGGTAACAAATAACTTATATGATTAACAGGATTAAATGAATGTAATTAGTAACAGTAATCGAGATTATCTAGTATAGTCATTACAAATTCACCATAACGTCGAGTTACAGACTATCTTGGCTGACTGGAAACATCTTCTCTTTAGTGGCCATAAGATTGTGGTTGGGCACTTTTGTCTAAATTTTGTAATGCATATACAACAAAATTATATTGAGAGAACATTTCAATATCTTGACGACTAAAGGACTGTGTAGGCCGACTAAAACTGATTTTATTAAACATTTGCTGGAGACTTGCCTCAATATTTTCTCCTTGCAATGCCTTACTTTTATATTGATATCCTTGTCCATAAATAGATCGACTAGCTCCTGCACCCCCCTCATCAACTTCAATAATTAATTTCGCCAAGTTGTAATCATCATATCTGGCCAAATTATCATAAATTGCATATATATTTTCGTCATCCGTCAAATCCACGGACATCTAACATAACAATCCGTGATTGTCCATTGGACTTTTGTAAATTATTCTTGAAATCACATCGTTCATACCTAAATTCAATTTTACGTGAATTTTATGAACTAATTAAGAAAAAGTCGCCTTATTTTTAACTCTTATTCTCCTTGTAACGAAATTTGGACCATATACATTATACTGCAAATCCGACGCTCCTACACTTATTTTTCCTTCGGTGTGCAAATAAAAGTCAGTATATGTCGACATCTTTCAATTACCTATATGTGAAAAAATATTAAAATATTTCATTAAATAAATTATATAACTTTATTTGTTTAAATAACATTTATTAGTTTCTTTTATTATATAATAATAATAATAATAATAATAATAATAATAATAATAATAATAATAATAATAATAACAACAACAATAATAACAACAATTATTATTATTATTATTATTAAATAATAATTATTAAAATAACCACAATAATGACAACAATAATAATAATAATAATAACATCAGTAACCATAATAGTAAAATTAATAATAACTAAAATAACAATAATAACAAAAATTAATGATAATAATATAAGTAGCAACGACAACAATGACGACGACGACGACGACAACAACAACAACACTACCACCACCAACAACTACAATAATAATAATAATAATAATAATAATAATAATAATAATAATAATATTATTATTATTATTATTAACAACATTAATATTAATAAAAAATAATAAAATACTAATAATAATTATTTGCTACTTAAATTTATTAATAAATTAAAATTTTATGTTAATTGTTACATTCATTTTCAATTATTTACGACTATATCGGTTCATTTCGTAACAATTTTAATAATAGTTATAATAATTATAATTTTTATATTGCTTAAATATTATAACGCAATTACACTATTTATATATAATATTAATAATGACAACACTTGTTCATTTTATTTTTCTAATGATTGTCTAAATCCTAGACTATTAGGGGTGAGCAAAAAAAAATAAAATTTCGGTTAACCAAAAAATCGGTTCGAAACTGAATCGATTTTTAGGTTAATCAAACCGAAAATTTAGATTTACGATTTTTATTTTAAAAATCGATGGTTAACCAAATCGAAATCAAAATCGATCTATATATACATTTTATAAATTATATTTTAAATTTTACACTTATATTTTTTAATATTTGTGTAATTTATAGATATTATGATATATAACTTTCTAAAATATTATTAAAATATATATTTTTAGTAAATAAACATTAAGATTATCTTCTTATTATTATTATTATTATTATTATTATTATTATTATTATTATTATTATTTATACATAATTAGTGCTCTATTGTTAGTTTCATATTGAATATATTTAATTCTTAAATTTAATTATAAAAATTTTATTTTATTTTGATTATTTTCATTTATATTTTTGTATTTCTAAAACATTTTTAAGTATTAAAAATAATATTATAAATTACATAATTTATTAAATTTATATATTAAATTTTATGTCGGTTAACTAATAAATCGATCCGAAAAATCGAGTTAAAAATTGAAATCGATATAGCGGTTAACCTAAATTAATGGACTGATTAATAAAATTGTTAATGGACCGGTTAACCGGTCCAATCTCACCCCTACAGACTACAACAAAAAAAAAATTAATACATTAAAATTAATAAAATACCTTTTCCCATTAGCTATACAAATTGCGATTTTTCGACCTTGTTGGTTGCGCATTTTGATTAACTTCTTCATTTTAATAAATAAAATCATAATCATTATACATCTAACATAAAATTGAACATATAAAATTATAAATAAAAAATTAATAAATATTTACTAACCTTGCACGATAATACTCTCGAAATTAATACTGATTCGAGATAAACATATTGTGTTACTTAAATTGTATAATTTTCTAAAATTATATAGTAAATAATTGTAAATAAACAAAGAACAACAAGAACAATTGGAGTACAACAGTTTATAATTTTTGATTGCGAATGAAATGAACGCGATTAGGCAACATTTATATAGAGGAAAAGAAATTTTTTTTGAATCATGCTAGGAGGCCTGAATTTTTTTCATTGAAACCGTTAGTGGGAACAGCAATTTGTAAACCTAAAACTGCCAATAGCAGTAGCGATTTCAGGTCTAAAATCGTTGTCTTTATTAGTGATTTCAAGTCTGAAACTGCTATCTCCACCAGTGATTTCATTGAAGTCTATCGCCCCCTACCAGCACTCTGACATACTGACAAAACTGCTTTATTTGATAGCGATTTTATAAAAATATATTAATTTTGTAATTTTTGTCGGATACACATTAAATTTATAAATATTTATTTAAAATACGTTATTAAAAAAATTATCCCTTGATTTTGATGATTGACGCAAAAATTGTTTTCTTTTCCTTAATTTCGTATTTGTGTGGGGATTCATTCGTGTTTTATTTTAAACTAAATTACCAAAATGCCACTACGCTGCTTACGTGTTCGTCGAAGGCCAAATGAGATTGCAGCATGACGGTATCCCATTGTCACAATAATTAATGCCAGGTTGGCATGTAAACTCCTAATTTAAGAGTCTTGTTTCGATGAAGAAACACAAAGATACCAATACAATACAAACACGTTTGGCTAGACTTTTGGTGATTAAAAAATCTCAGCCACTCAAAAACGATTGGATTATATACTATTTTTCTTTCTTTATCAAATTGCAAAGAAAATATCTGCCCCTAGAAAACTTGCCCTCCATGTTACTTATTTTTTTTCTTAAAAAAAAATGTTGAGACCGTTTCCGTTAAAACAACAAAAAGGTGTTCAATACATTATACGCATTAGAGGTGGCATGATCAGAATCAGTTTATGGCTTATTTTAAAATTTATTTTATTAATATCAAATTTTTAAAGTTAAAAATTTAAATTAAATTTATTAATAATTAATTAACTAATAAATAATAAATACGGTCAGTTAATTATTAAAAAATATTATAAATACATAATTTTAAAAGTAAGAATGAATCGATTAATTGGTTCATTAATAATTTTATTAATCAGTCTATTAATTTCAATTAACTACTATATTAATTTTGATTTTTAATTATTTTTTTAAATCGGTTTATTGATTAATCACTAAAAAATATTAACATATAAATTTAATAAATTACACAATTGTTAATATTATTTTTAATAGTTGAAAATATTTTAGAAATGAAAAAATACAAATTAAATATAATATTTATTAAAAATAAAAATAAAAAAAATAAAATTTTTATTATTAATTATAAGAATTAAATATATTTAATATGAAACTAATAACAATGTGCTAATTATGCACATATAATGAATAAATAATAGTAATAAAAAAGACA